>VOQJ01038883.1:5897-20035 GCA_015052665.1 Apistogramma diplotaenia | reverse complement strand
ATTAACCTGTGTACATTTTAGTTATTTTCTTAGTTTTCCGGAAGGGCGGTACCTTTTGTCCCCCCTTCCGGTGGCGTTGTCATTTTTATTTTCCCTTTTAATTATTTATATTTTAATAACATTAAAAGGCCTTGACCGCACCCCGCTACATTAGAAACATCCTGTCTCAGAGTGATGCTGAAAAGCTAATTCCTGCATTTATTACTTCTAGGCTGGATTATTGTAATTCACTATTATCAGGCTGCCCTAACAGCTCCCTGAAAAGCCTTCAGCTGATCCAAAGTGCTGCAGCTAGAGTGCTGACAGGGACTAGAAAGAGAGAGCATGTTTCTGCCATATTGGCTTCTCTTCATTGGCTCCCTGTTAAATCTAGAACAGAATTTAAAATTCTTCTCTTTACATAATACAGTACAGTAATATAGCAACGTTACCTCTGGCTCTCTTCCATAATGCGTCTTTAGTCCTTCTTCCCTCCACCAACTGAGCCTGCTTCTGCCAGAGGCTTCTTCCTGTTAAAAGGGAGTTTCTCCTTTCCTCTGTCACCAAGTGCTTCCTCATATGAGGTTGTAGGATTATTGTCTGTATTCTTGTATGGCCTTTACCTTACAATATGAAGTGCCTTGAGTCAACTTTGTATTGGTATGCTCAATGACTGAAAGGTGCCCGGCACAATGCAAACTGAAGTCGTTTGTAATAGATCACAGGCAGACTGGAAGCCTCTCACTCCCAGCCTGTTTATCCGAACCACGTTACTGAGCTGTTGCTGTAACAGAGCTCATTGTTTGCTCAGTTGGGAGGTATTTCCTGCGCTGGCTTTTCGTGGCAGCGTCCCTCCCTGTTGCACACTTGTCTTTGCATTCTCTGCGCTTCCTCTGCTCGCTCTCAGTCTATCGCTTTCTTTTCCTTCTCAAATTACTGTGAAAAATTCAGAAATGAATTTTAAATCATCTCTTCAACACATACGGTCGCTCAACTCTCATCAGATTTAATTAGCGCTCTTCCCCAGTGGCTAAATTAGCCCAAATGAGCACATATTAAAAAGCCTGGTTGACACAAAAATAAGATCTTACTTGTTTCTATGGTGATCTCAGTGTCCACCTTGACAAGATGAATTTTTCTTCAGTTTTTCAACATGTTTTTACCAGCCAACCTCTCATTTATAATTCAACAGTGGTTTGTAAAGTCATGAGGGAAGATGTTTCACTCGATGGCTGTTTGTTGCTCTCTGCCTGCTGGGGTGAAAACTGAGACCTTGTGTGAGTCTTCAGTCCTTTCTGCATCCAGGTTTGCTCGTGAGGTCACGGTCTCCATGCTAAGAGCCAGTAAATTCAATCTGTGCATGCGCTTCTGCAATGCCTCGTAATTGGTTGTAAGCTGAGGAGGAGAGGCATTTGTAACAATATACAGCAGAGGCAATTAAATAAAAAGAGGAAATGTCAGGCAAGGATGAATATGAATGTGTTTTTGTTCTGGATGAGTTGAATATTAATCTGAGTTTTTCATTTTGAAATGTTACACATCCACTTTAAGAACCCTTAATAACAGAGCTTCATGCAGCAGGGGGAATTATACATGTACATGAGTATGCATATACATAACTGTTATCACTACAGAAAGACACTGTTACGTTTTTAAATGCAAATTATACAAGTGCGGTTTAATGGGATCTGCATTTTCCATGTAATGATCTTTATGGAACTGCTTTGTAATCCACCCATTGAAGTAACACACACACACACACACACCACTGAGCTGAACTGAAGGCCACATGAGGTTTGGAGGTCTGTAGTGATCGACCCTGCAGAAAGTTGGTGACCTCAGCACCCACTGACCCCACTCTGGGATTTTACGTGGCCCACTGTACCCCTTTGTGACTTCCCTTCCTCAGGAATGGCTTCCTGACAGCCGCCCTCCCACTGAGACCATTTCTGACGCAGCTTTGGTGACGAGTCGACTGATCAAACAGAAGGTCAGATGAACATCTCAGGTCCTGTGTTAGGTCTTTGCTGTAGTTTTTCCTATTTCCTAATAGGAGTTTTCCTTATTTTGTCTGCACCAGTTTCTCAAAACGTCAAAAGCTGTAGTTGCTTTTGACTCTGTATGCTGACATCAGCAGGTCTCGGGGTCACAGGTGTCCTTGTTGTTATGTACCTAACAACAGACCTGACTGATGGTCGACCATCTGCTGGTTCATTAATCTGACCCAAAATCCCAATCAAGTGCTGTTTCTCCCAAAAGTCCTTGATTCAGAGCGCACATCCTTGGTAATTACATCCTCATTTTCTAATCTGTAGGGTCACTCTGAGAGCAAATGGCTATTGTTCACACTGCCCTCAGCGTTTATCTCTCTGTGATTCTCTTGTTTAATCCAAAAACCTCGGGGCTACTTTCACTGCCTCGAGTACAAGGTGGTTAAGATGTGTGACAAAGGTTTGACTCCAGGCTGTGGTGTGGTGAAAGAAGCAGAAGCAGTTTGGGTGTAAAAAGAATTTTGTCCCAAAAGGTTTCTGTTACCTTGTAGCTAATGAAGATTATGTAACAGTGACTTAATGGAAAGACTGACTTTGATTAAAAATGACTAATGATTAAATGCAGGGTGGTGTTTAATCACAGAGTAAAAAGAGCTGAGTGAAGAAGAAACAGTGCATCATGGGAGCCCAGCAGGCTACGCCCAGTAGGCCAGCAGTTATGAACAATTGCGATGGATACACGCCTGAGTCAGAGCATCTCCAAAACTACAGCGTGTGAGCATCAGACCTGGACCACGGAGCACTGGAAGAAGGTGGAATCATGTTTTCCTTTACATTACACCGATGGCCTCGTGCATCATTTACCTGCGGACCAGGATGCCTCGTGGGAAAAAGAAGGCAGTGTGATGCTTTGGCTGATGTTCTACTGGCCATGTGAATGCTGACATGTGACATGCACCTAAGCATTGTCTGTCAGGGACCGTCGAGGGAAGGCGGGGAAAAGGGATCTCGGGATGGAACAGGCAGGAGTCAGGAGGGAAACTAAAAGGCAGGAACAACTCAGAGGGAAAAGCAAAAACACAAACTAGGAACTCAGGGCAGGCGACAGAGTAACATCAACGGAGGGGAAACGTGGACAAGGAAGACATAGACGAGGGAAACGTCGACGACGAGCCAACAGAGACAAGGTCTTAAATACAGGACAGGATAACGAGAGGATCAGGACCAGCTGGGAAACACGGCAGGTGTAGACAATCACACCGACGAGACCGGGAGGAAGCACAACTGAAAACACACACAGGCTAAGACACTTTCAAAGTAAAACAGGAAACACATAGAGTCACGCAGACTTGACTTAGGACAACACAGAGGAGCACAGAACTTGGGGAAGCTTGGAAATAACAACACAAAAAGTGGGCAAACGGCGCAGGGCATGACACTGTTGCACATGGAAACGGTATTCCCTGATGGCTGCAGGATAATGCACCCTGGCAACGAGTTTGAGGCCTTAAATGTCCTCAACAACTCCCTGAGTGTATTTTCAGAGAATATAAAGGTAATGAAGGTAATGCTATTGTGTAGGTAAGGACATCCCTGAGATGGTTAAAGTTTTCATGTGTGGCAGCTGTAGTGAAAAGCTCAGAGTTGGATAAATGCAATAATTTATCTCACAGTTCAGCACAGATGTGAAGTTCTTCTGTGAGCTTTATTTGAGAGACAGTCCCCACACCCCCGTGGAAAACAACATGATTAAAGTAGGTCTTTTTATTTAAAAAGCAATTTTATTGCTCATCTTTTTCTTCTTTCTCCAGAGAAATGTCAATAAATCGTTTCAGTGGCTGACAAAGTTCAAACTTCAGGTTTTTAAGTTTTGAAAAGTTAGCTTCTAATATTTTTCTTTGCCTTACACAATTATATACACACACACACACACACAGTACGGGCTGTGAGGCTTCAGAGAGACGAGTGTTCAAACAGGATCACTGTCGACTGGCTGGAGAGGCGGGAAAGCCTGGAGGGCCTGAAGGCGCCGATTCGAGAGTAAACCTCTGCATCCGAGCAGGCGCCCCACGACAGGTGAGGGCTGGGCGGGGTGGTGTGGATGACAGGCACGGGGAGAGGAAGTGACAGGACGGGAGGTGTTGGAGGGAGGGAAGCTGAAGCATGGAGAGGAGGGTGTGGGAGGACAGGAGGTGCCGGAGAGGGCGATGGTGGGGGTGGCACTGGGGTGATGACGGCAGGTGCTGCTGAGGTTATGGTTTGGATTGGTGCAGTGTTTTCAGGCACCGCCCCGTTCTTCTCCGGCTGCTGCTGACAGGCTGTGGGGTGTTTGAGTGTGTAGGTGCCAGCGTGGTAGAAGCTGCGGTACTCCAAAGCATGCCTCGCCCTGGCCATCCTCAGCCTGCAGAACACAACAGGTAAATGTGCTGGATTACACGGACATGTTTGTGCCTCAGATAGAGCGCGTCCCAAACGAGCCAATCAGATATTAATTTGCCTTTTTCCTGTATGATACAGCTGTTACACACCTGTGTCTCAGCTGTAAGAGTCTGTACAGCAGCAGCAGGATTACTGCTCCTGCCAGAGTGAGCAGAAGAACTGCCACTCTCAGATCTAAGCTCCAGCAGGATCTCCCAGCAGGTCCTGACGAGCTGCAGTTCCTGAAGCTTTGTGGAGTCTGCGGCTGGGGCGGCTCCTCCATCCCCCGCTTCGGACTGATGATGGCCCTGAGCAAGAGGGACTGGACGGAGTTCAGCAGGACTGGGTGTCGGCTCCTGAATATGTGACTCTCAGGCTGGGGAGGGATTTGGAGAGAAGTGCCGCTGGTGACCGGATGACCAAGCTGCATCGCTGCCGGTTTGATGCGGTGAGAAGGCGTGGCGGAGCGCTGCTCAGCAAATCAGTCCTCCATCCTTCCTCTGAAGCGTCTCCCAGGGAGCGGCTTTGACTTTCTCTGAAACAAAAGAAACTTCCTCTGTAAGTTCGTTCCATCACACGTGTTTTATGTCGTTCGCTGCTGTTCTAAAATGTTTTTCCGCTGACTGCAGACAGTGGCAGCAGCTTCTGTTTTCACATGTATAACAGGGGCTCGTTACTGGAAATGATTTGGTTTTGGAGAGGATGCTGTCTAGATACGAAGCAGGACAAAAGACACCCACCAGACTATTACCACAGCATCCCGACCACAGACTTTATAGTTGCGGGTTAAATACTATTTTATGTCCAATTAAATCCTTTAACACTTCTAAAAGACTTCATCTGTGTATAAAGTTGTTACTTCACTTAATTACAGTCCAGTTGTCTTGGGTTAGCTAACTGCTAACCTCTGTTCATGCTCATTAGCCTGTTTTCATGGATGTAATAACAGGTATCAACCTTTTTTAACATTGAATAAGACCCGACTGTTCCTTCGAACTAAAGCAGCATTTAGACAAAGAAAATAATAATAATATCAAGCTGAACAATTAAAAGCCCCAGAAACAAGCTGTAGAGAAAAAATCAGCGTCGTCTACCATCATTCTTAATTATAGTGAAATTGGTCCTCTAATCAAAGCAATCAAAAGGTTTTCAGAGCAGCACTTTGTACTTACATGGGGACAGCAACCGCTCACCGATGAGCAAATATGCATGTTTTCTGACTGGCCGAGAGACTAAAGCTACCCGCTCTTTAATCCAGCTTTCTTCTGATTGGTTGGTTCTCACAAACAGGCGGTTAAAACAACAGGTGGATGGGGACTCGCAGCCAGAGGATATCCCAATTTTCTATGACATCATAAAGATCCAAGAGTAGAAAAACTCTCTGAAATTGAACATTTAAAGCAGTTTTAGGCTTCACTCAGTGACAGAGAGAAAGTATCCAGTGAGCCGTGTGAAGATGCACTCTTGATGCTGGAGGTTAGAGGAGAATGACCAGACTGTTTGGAGCTGACTGGAAGGCAACAATAACTCAAATGAGCACTCGTTACAACCAAGGTGTGCACAAGATTCCCTGTGAACACACAGCACATCAAACCTTGAAGCAGATGGGCCACAGCAGCGGAACCACAGCGGGTGCCATTCCTAAGAACAGGAAACTGAGGCTACAGTTGGCATGGCCTCACAAAACAAGGACAATAGAAGACTGGAAAAACACGGGCTGGTCTGATGAGTCTTGAGTTGTGTTGCAGAATCCGGCCTAAACAACATGAAAGCATGGACCCATCCAGCCTCATCACTGGCTGAGGTGGCTGGCAGTGGTGTGATGCTGTGGGGATGTTTTCTTTGCACACTTTGGGCCCAAAGTGCCAACTGAGTGCTGTTTATATGTCACAGTCTGCACAGTATTGTTACTGATCATTTAAGACCACAGTACACAGATCTCAATCCCAAACAGCACCTTTGGGATGTGGTGGAGATTCTATGCATGCAGTTCACCATGAGCATTGTTATGAAAAATTCATAAAAAATAAATAAATAAAAACATTGCATTCATAAGAAAAAGATTAAAGTTGCAGTTTGTCTTAATTTTTATAAGAAATCTTAAACTTACCTCGTTCGACTGCGGCTGCGTTGTGCGGAAAACTCATTAGAACCTGCAGAAACGATTTTAAAAGCCGAACACAACACGGTGGAAGAAGTGCACAGCTTTCCAGGAGCTGATGCCGAATCCCCAGTTCACACTGTGGAGGGGAAGCCAGTGGAAGCAGCAGGAAGCTGTGCACTTCCCCGACACACAATGTGAAAACGTGATTGGGGAGCACTTCCTATTACCATGGTTACAGGAAACTAGTCAAGGAAATGTTTTTTTTAACAACTTCAGTTTGAGCCTGACAGACAAAGCAGATGACAGTCTGCTGAGGAGACGAAATATTTAATATTTAAAATGCTATAAATAGCATCACACCATGTTAAAAAAAAAAGCAAGCCTCCTATCTGGGCATGAAACCTGATCCAGCAAAGAAATCGTGTCTTAAAAGTGTCCACAGGGCCTCCATACTGTGACAAATAAGGGAACAACATACCCAATAGAGCAGAGGGAACACATATATACCACCTGACCTCTAAATCTGAGGTTTATCTGGCTAAGAAAGAACAAAATTAACAAAAGCTGTTTCAGAGTGAAGCAGCCTACATTATCCCGGCTGTGCCACGGCGGGTCAACAGATGCAGAGAGATGGTGGCCGCCATGAAAGGCTACCCGCTATCTGATTGAGCCTTTATTCAGGGGACGAATAAATGACACACAGGCACAGAAAGAGGCCCGCTCCGGCACAAATCCAGCTCTCATTTATCTGTCTAATAAGTTTTGATGCCGGGCCAAGCCGAAAGGGAAAAACTCTTAGCTCCCGCTCAATATCCCTGCCTGGCAACCTCACAGTGCTCCGATATTGAAGTAGGGAGTAATATTAAAAGATCTGTTATCAGAAGCCCAGCTGTAGTTCAGGGAAGTGATCCGCCCAGACAACCTGCCAGAAAAGGGTTCGGGAGCTGCCCTGTTTCTTAAAATCACCATGACGATAGCAGACTAACGTGTCTTCATTCTGATGTCTGCGTTTGGTTTATTTATTCCTAATAGTAGATTAATCGTGGGAAACACTTTGGAGATGCATAAAGGCAGAAAACAGACAAAGTAAGAAAAACACTCAGCTATCTGACGATCTCCTCTGACCAGCACTTGGCAAACGTGGGGAGGAAGAACTGCAGCTAAACAAGGTTTGGGGAGGAATCTGTATGCCCCAGCTGGCTGGAGGATGAGGGGAAATGAAAAGAGGATAAATCAGTCACATGTTCTGGTTTAAGATCGTTGATGATGCTGCAGCCTCGGCTAACGCACCGCTGGTCGTGGCCATCAGAGATGGAAGCGAGGCCTCATTAACCCTTTCTGCATTCATGCTGTTTCCAAAACTGAAAGCGATGCACTGCACGATTGTGCTTTTATTATGAGTCACTGTCTTCAGTTTATGGAGAAGGATGTTGTGTCTCCTTGACGACAGCCGTGGCGTCGTCGTTGGAAGTCAAGCCCCCTGATGTCAGTGGTGGGAGGTAACTAAAGTCCACGATCGTCTCCTTAGTTTTGTCGGCGTTCAAAGTGAGGTTGTGTGTCGTGGCAGCTGCTTCTCATCCTCATTGTTCACGAAGATCCATCAGTAAACTTCTCTGTGTGGTTGGTGTACAACAGTCATGCATCAGTAATGTGAACAGTAGTGGGCTTTGTAATGACATCCACAGACGACTTATTTACAATAAAGTCAGTGCAAACACAAGATACACACAAAAGGAACGGTGCTGAGATAATGATGTTGGCTCTGATGGCTGATGATGGCACCAGTGATGATGCCGGAGACAGTGATGGAAATAAAAATGAAAGGTGATGCGACTGCAGTGGAGAGAATCCTCCAGTTAATGATCCCGCAGATGTAAATGTATTCATGAGCTCTTAATGTGAAGGGCCAACGTGGCCGAGTGCGAAGCCGCCGTCCTGACAGGCTGACGAGCCGGCAGTCGGCTGAAGTAGGAGAAGTAGGAGCTCGTGATTGGGCTTTTTTTTCTGCATGCATGACTAAAGACTCCCGGGGAGCCGTTAAGTGCTCTTGGACCGGCCGCGGCTAACCCACAGTGTTAAACACAGGCGTGTTCGTCACAGCAGCAGCTTTCATGTGTATGACAGCGTGTGGGGGAGTGTGTCTTCATAAAGAACCCCACAATGATCTGTGTAAAGACATGTATTATGAAACATGAGTCATCCCTATTTAGCTGTACGACGGTAAAGAAAAGCAGAGAATGTGGCGTTGACCTCTAGTTTCTGCTCCTTCTGAAAGTTGATACAAAAACCTGCAAAATATATAAACTTTTCAATATGTAGTTCATTTTAAATGGATCCTTGGTTTCACCTGTAGATAGATTCAGCTGTTAATGCCCAACTTAAACATATTAAAATACATATTCGTAGCCTGGTACAAAAACGCTTTTGCCTCTGTGGTTAGTTTCCTCATTTCTTAAAACTGCATAGTTGGCCAAAAAGTGTTTGCAGACAAATCTGCATCTACATGCAAACTAGTGGCAACCTGCTGGCTACCGAAGCACAGCGGAAAGTTTCGGGTGCAACAGCCAATCAGCAGCAAGGCATAAAATAAACACTTTAGGCCTGTGAGGGGGAAGTGCTAAAAAGAGCTGGTTTCAGATGGAGAACAATCAAAAACCTTGTATACTGAAAATCAAAAGTATTTTAACTCTAAATGATGCAAAGCTGCTTCAATAGTAGCTTTGTTCTCGTCTCCGGTTCAGGATGCTGGTTCATGTCTGCTGTGTTTCACTGGCAAATGTCAGGTTCTGTACTCATGTACACTGGTGTTTTTCATATTTGTTTGGAAAAATGCTCTCAATCCACATGAAAATGCAACAAGCAGCAACAGGTGGTGATGTGACCGTAACCATGGAAATGTTGGCCAGTCAGAAGAAGTGCAGTCAGGCATCAATAGAAGGAGATAAAGGCACGCACCTTTGAGTGTGAAAGGTTTTCATTGTCTACATGTAAATACAGAAAAACAGTTTCTAGAAAAAGAAACAAAGTTTTAGTTCTAAAATGTAGTTTTCAGGTTTTGGTTGGTGGCTGTGAATCTCATGGAAGATGCAGAGAAAAGTGAAATATAATACCTGTAAGTCTGTGTTGTGACATCACATTTCAAAGCTTTGAAGCCTTTGAACTCAATACTTAAATCGCTCCCCCTCTAGATATGTATATGTATCTATAAACAGTGAGTCAGTGCAGCATGTAATTCAGCGAACACTGTCATTTCAAGTCTAAATGAAGTGATAAGTGCATCGGTCCAGTCAACCATACGTGGTGAGAGGTCTTTACTGGTCAATGATCATTATTCATTTAAATCCACAAAACCTTAAAATAGCAAACAGGCAGCACAGACTTTTATTCTCTGCAGTACTGAGAACAGAGTGCAGAGGAACGTGTTCCCATGAAGAAAAGGAACATCTGAATCTGGTAACTGAAGCAACTGCTAAAGCGCAGACAGCTCCAACTAGCACACGTCAGAATGCTTCTGTCCTCTGGGATAAATGTGAGGTTTAGGGGCGACAGACCAGCAGAACAGGCTGCTTTGTAAAGCTGGATTTACAGCAGATACAATGTTTCTAAGTAACGTGGCTGAGCCCGAAAGCAGCTGTGGGCGTCGAAACATCCACCTGATCAAAGGGTTTTTCTGTGCATTTGTTTTTATTTGTTTGCCCAACAGCACAAAATAACATTAACCTAAAATTCCTTCTTTAGCTCCGCCTGGGAGTCTCGGGAATGTTTAACTTCACTCAGGGAAGTTTTCTCTAAATAAGGATTCAGATAAATATTTTTGCCTCTTTGCCACAGAGTTACCCTTCCAGTTTCCTTGGGCTGCTAACAGACTGAGAGAGTGGGTCAGACAGGTGTTCAGGTTAGACTCCCTGACAGGGATTCACATGGAGCAGCAGGCAGTGAACAGAGAGCAGAGCTGTTGGTAAGTGTAGCACCTGGCTGAGTCCACACCGGGCAGCGATCAGCGTGGGATCTGTGCTCACAACAATTAAAGCTTTGTTACAAGCTGGACCCTCAGTGCTGATGTCACCGGATCAACAACAGTCACATTCTAGCCGACCACTGTGCAGGACAACCACAGCTAACCATCTATTTAATCTCTGTGCCTGATCTTAATCACGTTTCAGTAAATGTAATGTGGGAATTTTCATCATGCAGGTGTTATTGATGTCAAGTTACTGAAGCGTCTCAGGAGCTTAACATCCTGCTTCTGAGCATGTCGGCACTGAGTGAGAGCAGGGACCGAACTCTTCATCTGCCTGATATGTCACAGCTTGATGTACTCATCAGGCTAACTCAGCACGTGCCGATTCAAAGGAGACTACTAATTGTTTAATTGATGTGCAAAGTGTTGTTGTTGCTGGCTCAGTGCCTCCCAGCCCCCGCTCTCCCCCAGCCTGCACATCTGACACTCAGTCAGTCTGTGTCCCGGTGGTTATCTGCTGCCCCACATGTGTGTCTGTGGCCTCGGGGCCTCGCGCTGTCAGATCAGCTTTCCACGGCAGACAGCACAAGGTCATCAGACGACGACCCTCAGCCGGGGCTGCCCCCCGGGCGCTCAGCTGTCCAGATTCATTTTCAGCCATCCGTTGTCCTGCGCTCACCAGCCATCAGGGTGGCACCAGCGTTGGGGTGGACCCTCAAACGCATACAAACATGCTCACAGCAAGCAGGCCCGTCTTCAAGTGTGACTCCTGACATCAGTTCCATCTCTCAGTCAGTCCAGAGGCAGCTCACAGAAGTGAAGCTGAACAGATGCTCACCGATCTCCAAAACACCGTCTGTAAATGAGCTTCAGAATAACGTTCATCTGCAGAACATGATGTCATCAAACTCGCAGCTTCATGGAAGGGTTTGTTTTTGTGTTCTGTTGGGTCAGCAGGGGCTTCTGCCCTCTGCCCCCATGACCTTTGACCTTAACTGAAGCCAGTGATGCCTGCAGGCCTTTCGATGCTGTTCTGGGTAATTGTGGGACCTCCTGGCTGAGCCTGGCCGCTCCTGGGAAGGTTCACCACCTTCCAGGTTTCCTCCAGTCGTGGAAAAAGAAAACTGAAGGCTGGCCGGAGTCCCGAAGACTTACAAATGGCTTGGTAACCCTTTCCAGTGACTGCGTAAAACCTCATGAACCTGGCTGCTTATTATGTATGCATGCATGCTTCAGCCATGCTGACATCAGCACAGTGAAGGGCCTGTTTGTGATTGGCGAGCCCTGACCCTGGCCGAATGACATCACAGACTGCCACAACAGTGAGCTGTCAGAGGGGGAAACACTTCTCCTTCCTTTCTTATCACTCCTTCTCTGTCCTCCTCACTCGGTCACCCGCTCACCATTTCTGCAAATAAAAGTTAAACATTGTCAAAATAAAATGTTCATTAAAACTCATCAAAAACAGAAGATGACCTGTACTGTTGTTCATCTCATTTTGAAGGCTGGTGTTCATCTTAGACGCTCCAAACTCTGCATGACTGAGCGCGTGCTGCAGCCTCCTAATTCAGAGTGGACATTAGTGTCAGACCTGTTTGTCTTGCATGTGGAGATGGGGTGTGGGTTAAACGGCTTTCATTAGTCTCCAACCAAATGCTTCACACTAATCAAGCGATGGTTCGTTGGACTGCATAATTTCCAGGCTCATTTACATATTCATGTCCGTGACATGGAGGTCAGAGTTTGAATTATTGTCAAGGTGCCTCAGAACAGCGTTATGACGATGGCTGTCTGCTTCAATATTTCTTCATGTGGACAATAAAAGTTTGTGACCTTGGAAAAGTGCAAAACAATTCAGCTGCAATCAGTAATCTGCATCCCAGTTACACAGGACTGGTAAGTGACATCCTGGTAACCACTGGTTGCTATGGAAAAAGATGTATTCCCTGTCAGCTGGTAAGTGGTTGCTGTCGCTAGGTGAATTAAGAAGCTGTAGGAACTCTTTTCCAGTCTGAATTAGGCAGCTTGCAGAAAAGTCCTTCTGTGAAGCATCCACTGTGCCTGTGCACGACACTGAAGCGCGTCTGCATACCTGTGATCACCCAGGTAAGGTGTTCTGACTCTCAGCCGGGCGGCGCTGTCTGTGATTTATCTGAACGGGCCTGAGAGAGCTGCCGCTCAGCCGCTCTGACTCATGACGTTCACAGAGCAGCAGGAGCAGATTTCCAGCGGTTACGTCGGCTGTTAAGTGCCCTTTTAGTCAGACAGGTACGCGAGCACCTGCCGACACCTTTGTGTGCAAGAAAAAATTATTTTGCTCATTTTTACATCTTAGATTGTAAAAAAATGTGATGCTTAAGCTACATAGTGAACACGTTTGTGTTCAGTATTTAAATTACCGGTCCTGCCATTCATCAAGAAACAAAAGTAACTCTGCAGTCTGTCAGACCTATTTCAGATATGATCATCAGCTGCAGGACAGCTTGTTCAGCGGTGACTGAAGCACAGTTTTAGTGCTGCTGTTTTCTGGATAACAGAATCTGCACAGGCAGACTGGATCCTACAGCTCAAACACTCCACACTGGGGTTTGGGCCTCAGCCTTGATGAGTCAACACTATTTCATCTGTTACTTAGCACTAATTAGCAGGTATGTGTCTCTGTGTCATAATTATAATATAGAGCTTTATTAGAGGAATTAGTAGGAAGGACAGCACCAGGAGCCACGACAGGTAATCGTGCAGGTAAGTGTCTCTTTTACAGAAACGTCTGAGGTGAGTGCTTCAAATTTTATTTTGAAAATCTTCTTTCGTTAGGTTGAGGAGGGGTTACTGGCAGGCTGCAGGAATCCGTGGCAGCAAGCATGAGGTGGTGCAGTGTGAGCAGCCTGTGAGTTTGTGTTCAAGGGCCAAACTGCAGTGTGGGATGCTGCACAGGATCCGCACCTACCTGTAGGGGGCAGGTAGGTGTAGGATGGTAGGTGCAGGATGCTGCATCAGGGGTGATTTGTGAAAGAAGGATAGCAGCCAGAGTGAAAGATGGAAGTGAGACCTTCTGTGATGCATGGGTTGGAGATGGTGGCAGCAACAAAAAGACAGGAGGCCGAATTGGAGGTGGCAGAGTTGAAGATTGTTGTCGGGAGCGACCAGAATGGACAGGATGAGGAGTGAGTGCATCAGAGGGCGAGCCGAGGCTGAGCTGTTTGGAGACAAAGTTAGAGAGGCGAGACTGAGGTGGTTTGGACGTGCACAGGAGGGACAGGGGATATATTGGACAGAGGATGATGAAGATGGAGCTGCCAGGCA
This sequence comes from Apistogramma diplotaenia, assembly GCA_015052665.1. NCBI lineage: Eukaryota > Metazoa > Chordata > Actinopteri > Cichliformes > Cichlidae > Apistogramma > Apistogramma diplotaenia. Next base: position 6,279 of record VOQJ01038883.1, on the reverse strand, counting down.
GCAGGAAAACCACAGAGAAGACTGATGGATGTAGTGTGAGAGAGGGCTGACAGAAGGGGAAGCTGGGGACGGGGTGAGACGAAGGCAGATTATCCACTGTGGTGACGAAGCCAAAACTTTCTTAACTTTCTTGGCTTTGCGCCTGTTTGCGATGATCATATTAGCTCTCTCTGACATCACAGAGGGTGGCTCGCAGGGATTATTTGTACATAAATTGAAATCATTTTAATGGAGCCACTGAATTTTTCAGTGACGAGACTGGAAGTGAGAGTCTGCACTATGATTTTGTTTCCTGGTGCTCTTAATCTGAAAAACACCCCCCCCCCCCCCAAAAAAAAAAAAAAAAAATAAGGACAAATTTTACCAACCCAAACACACATAA
>VOQJ01038877.1:28201-39213 GCA_015052665.1 Apistogramma diplotaenia | reverse complement strand
GACCAGCTGAGAGCGCTTTCTGGACTTTTATCACTTTTAGCATAGGTGGGGGGGTCACATGGCTGCTGCTGTTCACCGTGAAACAATGCTTGGACTTGCTTGTTACAACAAGTAGGGGTCATTTCTGAGAAATAACGGTTTCGCAATAACCCCCCACCCCTTTTTTTCAGGTCACATAATCTAAAAGTAATGAAGCTGTCCTGCTTTTGATCCATGGCAAATAGATTATAGATTATGACAAAGGAGGCTTTAAGTGCTGCAGGGATCAGTCGGTTCTTTACTATCATATATGCATGTGCGTGCTTGTCATGGTGACTTGTCCGGTAATAGGTTTATTGAACTCAAAACAGAGCAGACAAAGTAAATATTTGTGTTTGCTCGATTATTTCTTTGTTGTAACAATGTTTCTTTGCAATAAATCTTACACCGTTGAAAGCCTGTTCATTTCCCCTTAATGGTTGAAATCTGAAGAAACGGGACATATCGACTATTAAACAATTTATTCGTTTAACAAACAGGGGCCTCAGTAACATGTGGAAAATGCCTGGCACCTCCTGCTCATGCTGGTCACCAGCTGGGTCTAACACTGCTATGGGATGGCCTCCCATTCTTCAACCGGCATTTGTTGCAAGTCAGCCAGTGTGGTTGTGTTGGTCATTCTGGCTGGAACAGCAGACCCAGGATGATCCCAACAAGTGTTCAGTGGGGCTGAGGTCAGGACTGCAGGCAGGCCATCCTATCCTCTCCCAAACTCTGGTGGTAGTCCCTGAACCTCCAAACAAGAGCCAATAGCGGAATAAGCTGTTTAGCACTGGCAGAGAAGATTTGGAAGTTTTTCATGGGCACAACCCACATACTCAAATCTGCTGCTCAACCCACAAATGTATTTTTCTCCCAAATGTGTCACCATTTTAGGTGAAATAAACAGTGGATTTATTTCCAAGAAGCTTTGTTACAACAAAGAAATAACTGATCAAACTGAAATTTCCTTACTTTTTCTGCTGTGTCTGCTCTAGTCATGAGCCAGAGCACAGCTTCACAGTTCCTGAGCAGGCACAGGAGGGCCAACTCACTGTTTGAGGAGAGCAAGAAGGGAAACCTGGAGAGGGAGTGCATTGAGGAGCTTTGCAACAAGGAGGAGGCCAGGGAGATCTTTGAGAACCAACCGGAGACGGTGAGAGCTGATAGGAAAGATACAGAGCCTTAATTAATGTGATTAGTAACACTAATTAACAAGCTCTAAGTCATTTTCTCTTTTCCTGCACCTGTTAAAGGTAAAAAGTCTTTTAGTCACTACAGCAGATCATCTTCCTACATTTCACCCAATCCCTAGCATCCTCTTCTGTTGCACCAACCCTCTTCACATGACTCTCCTCTGAGGTCTTCCTCTTTTCCTCCTGCTTGGTAGCTCCATTTTCAACATCATTTATTCACTGTGCCTCCTCTGCATATGTCCAAATCATGTCAGCCGTGCCTCTCTAACTTTGTCTTCAAACTGCTAGACTGAGCTGTCCCTCTGATACACTCATTTCTAATTTTGTCTAATCTCCCTGGACTCCTGCTGCTAAAAATGATTCACAAGTATTTTACTAAAGTTGCACATTTCCTCCGGTCTGTCCTTATCACTAAATATCAAGCTGTTGACAGTCTTTTATCCTTTTATTTTCACAGGAATACTTCTACCCTAAATATGTTGGTAAGTCTGCTAAATTGATCCCACCCATCCATTCTCTTCCACTTATCCATTCAGGGTCTGGTTGGGGGGGGAGGGGCTATCCCAGCTGTCATAGGGTGAGAGGCGAGGTGCACCCAGTACAGGTCGCCAACCCGTCAAAGGGTTTTAACACAGAGAGGCAGACAACCATTCACACCTATGGGCACATACATTCACCAGCTGACCTAAACCCCACAGTCTTTGGATTGTGGGATGAAACCCACACAAACACGAACCTGCACACTCCACACAGAAAGGCCCAGGCCAAGGTGGATTCCAACACAGATCTTCTCGCTGTGAAGCAGCAGTGCCAACCACCATGACTATCTACTATCTACTGACGTTTATCTCTCACACAAACGCTCACTTCTTTCTGCAGCGTGTCTGGGTTCACATCGTGTCGGCATCAACGATCAGAACTCAGATGCCGCCATCCCCTCAGATCTTCGCACCTGTGTGAAAGGTAAGCTTAACCCTTAATCTAGGCTTTTCAGTTGCCAGTTACACTTCTCTGTAGCTGTGAAATGCTTTCGGTGACTTCCTCTGTGCATGTGTATGTGTGCGTCCAAAACTAGAAATCAGTAACCAGTGTACGCCGTTTCCATGCTACAAGGAGGGTTCAGAGGGCTGCGTGGACGGCCAGGCTGCCTTCACATGTGTGTGTAAGCCTGGTTGGAAGGGGCAGCGATGTGAGGATGGTGAGTTCTCACCTGCTCACAATCTTCTGGGATTTGCATCAGTTTTTTATCACAAATACAATGTCATCAGTCTTATGTAAATACATAATCTATAACCTTCAAGTCTTTTGATGTGATTGGACTGACTGCTGATTATTGTTTTTGTGTGCCTTGTTGACTGGGCAGACATCGATGAGTGTTCAGATCCTGAATTTCCTGCCGGATGTAACCAAATATGTCAGAATATCCCAGGTAGTTTCCACTGCATGTGTGAAGAAGGCTACATAATCACTGACAACATCAACTGCATGGGTAAGACTCTACTGGACTGTCTGTTAATAATTTAAAGCTTGAATGATTTCACTTACACACTTGTTTGTGCCGCATCTGCCACCTGTTTTGCAGTCGCTCTGCTGGAGACACGTCTCTTGCAGAGGTTTGCGTGGCAGCTGAGCAAATAAGGATATAATTCTTTCTGATTTCTTTTTTTTTTATGTATTCATATGGATGCACTGCAGAATAACAAAAAAAATCTGCTCCCCCAGCTGTTGCCCTCTGGGCCTGCATCATTTGTTATTTCTAAAGCTGACCTGAGGTGACTCCTTATGTAACAGAAGGGGGAAAGCTTTTAACATCTGAAAAAGATGATCCATCCTGTTTGCTGTAAACACACCAGCAGGCTCATAGCTCAGAGGTTATAAAACTGCTTATAGTTTCTGATTCTTACTTAATTTCTGTACATTTCCCTGCATCCTGTTTTGCTGTGGTTGGGCAGTCCAGACATTGCTTATCTTTCAGCCTGACCAATGCATGTTGAGTACAAAGTCTTCACAAACAGAGACTGAGTAGGTTTGATAAATTTGCCCTCTTTATTTATTTATTTGATGAACTATTAGAAAACACAGCCTGACAGGAGAAATCTATATTATGTTTCTATTTAGCAATTGTTGTCATTTTCCCATTTACATGTTTTTTAATTGGTCAGTTATAATAATAATAACTTTATTTGTATAGAGCTTATCAAAATGGTTACAAAGTGCTTCAAAGTTTGAATAAAACATTGAAGATAAGTATACATGTTCCAACACACAGACACATGATTTTTTTGCAATATTTCTTAGCTGAAGGAAACAAGACTGGATGAGCTTAGAGGGGTGAGTCTCAAAATTCAGATGTTGTTCAAAGATGACACCAAGGTTCTTGATGTTACTGGTGAGGGGGTCGATGCACTTACTGACCTCCTTAGAGAAACTGTCAGGGCCAAACACAAGAAAAGTACACTTGTGTATCATCTTTATAGCAATGGCAGATGATTCCTCTTAAACTAAGTAGATGGCCCAGGGATAACATACGTAAAGAAAACACAACTGATCCAAGGATTGAATCCTTGGGGATTCCACATATTAGGGGTGCAGATGAGGACATACATTGTTTAATATGAATTCTGAAGTATCCGTTGGATAATGGTGAAAACCATTTTAGAGCGGTGCCAGTGATGCCAACCCATTTTTATAATCATGATATTAACCAGAAATTGTTAACTTGAAAATATAAAATAACCCTCATAATTTCCTAAAATGTTCCAGAGCTAACTACAAGCTTTAGCAAAAAGGAAAGTTTTAAGTCTACACTTAAAAGTAGAGAGGGTGTCTGTCTCCTGAATCCAAACTGGGAGCTGGTTCCACAGAAGAGGGGCCTGAAAGCTGAAGGCTCTGCCTCCCATTCTACTCTTAAGTATCCTAGCAACCACAAGTAAGCCAACAGTCTGAGAGCAAAGTGCTGTGTTTTGGTGATATGGTACTAGGAGGTCTTTAAGATAAGATGGGGCCTGATTATTCAAGACCTTGTATGTGAGGAGAAGAATTTTAAATTCTATTCTAGATTTAACAGGGAGCCAATGAAGAGAAGCCAATATGGGAGAAATAAGCTCTCTCTTTCTAGTCCCAATGAGAAATACTGTAACATAATGTTTCTGTTGTCAGTTAAGATTTCACTTACTTGAGCACATGAGGCATTTTGGTTTGTAAGATGGTCAGATTTCTGTAAAATAGGGTAATGCAGACTTACCAACTTAACTGTAATGTGGACTCATTCTAAGCCAGGAAAAACTGCAGACCCTGATGGCGTCAGTCCCAGGGTCCTGAAGTCCTGTACTGCCCAGCTGTCTGGCATTCTCTTCAGCCTCAGTCTGCTGCAGGAAACGGTACTGGTGCTATGCAAGAAATCACGTTTAGAAAGCCGCCCCTTCAGAGCTTAACTTCAGATGTCATGAAGGCTCGGCTTAGCTCTCAAGTGAAACGTGTGCTTGACCATCTTCAGATTGCTTACCAGCCTTATGTGGGGGAGGATATACTCTTATTTACCTACGGCATCCTTATTTTCACCTGCATGATACTGGTGGCATTGTAAGAATCATGTTTTTAATTTTTTTCAGTATTTTTAATACCATCTAACCCCTTTTTACTGAGTCAGCAGCTGATCAGGTTGGGTGTCACCATATTTGTTGTCTCCTGGATTGCTAACTGTCAGAGAGGCTTCTGTTTGTATGGCTGGGGGGTGGGGGACCCTGTCTGATGATGGCTGAGGATCAACAAACTAATTCACAAGGCTGGAACATCATTGGCCAGAATCTGAAGTCGCTGTGTCACAACATGGCACGAAAGCTTAGGTTTGCAAAGTTGCATCTGAATAAAGTACAAGACTTCTTGAACAATATCCTCTGGACAGATGAGACCACGGTGGAAATGTTTGACCACAATGCATATCAGCACAAACACCTCATATATACCAACTGTCAACAATGGATGTCGACGGGTGATGACTTGCACCTTGCAGTCATTGAATTGACCATGAACTCCTCTGTATACCAAAATATTCTAGAGTCAGATGTGAGGCCATCTGTGTTACAGCTAAAGCCTGGCTGAAATTGGGTCAGGCAACAGGAAAATGATCCAAGCACAGCAGCAAATCTACAACAGGACGGCTGAAAAAGAATCAAAGTGTTGCAACGACCCAGTCAGAGTCCAGAGCTCAACCTGACAGAAATGCTGCCACAGAAAGCTGTGCATAAATGAAAGCTTGCAAACCTCAATGAAATGAAGCAACGTTGTAAAAAAAGAGTGCCAAAAATTCCTACACAATAATATGAGAGACTGATAAAGTCATACATAAACCAATTACTTGAGACTGTTGCTGCTAAAGGTGGTTCTGCAAGCTACCGAATCATGGGGTGTACTTTTTCACATGACTATCTCTGCTTGCACTGCATTAATGCACAGTCAGCTCAAAAAAGAAAGTGTCGAGTGTAGAGATTCTTTCATATGTATTAATGCCATCCGTGTACCAAAAATTACACTTCCTTATTCTGAATTTCAAATTCCCCTTTGTCACTTTTCACTTCACATCTTCCAGATGTCAATGAATGCCTGCTGTACCCCAGCATCTGTGGAGAACCAGCTGAATGTGTCAACATACCAGGCACGTTTGACTGCCAGTGTCCTCTGGGATATAAATACAACTTCACCTCCAGGACATGTGTTGGTAAGCTTTCAAACTGTCCTAGCCAGGGTCAACCAGTCTTCTAGTCAACAGCTGAGCACATTTAGCTAAGCCAAACAGAATCAAAGATCACTGCTGATAAAGCCTTCCCGTCCTGTTGTTGCAGATGTGAATGAGTGCGAGATGAATGTGTGCAAGGGGGTTTGTATAAACACTAAAGGCAGCTATTCGTGCCACTGTGATGGTCGCCAGGGTTTGCGTCTGGCACAGGACGGGCGGCGCTGTGAGAGAATCCCCGTCTGCGTAGACCTGTTTGAGGATAAACACTCTGAGATGCTTTACCTGGGAGAGCAGTTCGCAGGTCTTCCTGTCATCTATCTGCGCTTCCGTCTGCCGGAGAACACAAAGTAGGTGGTTCACACACACACACACACACACACACACACATAGAAAAACATGTCAACATAATGGGCCAAAGGGGCTGTTTTTCATACTTAAGGTTTCTACTCTTGTCAGTATTGGAGCTTCATATCAATGTCCACAGAAATTTATCTCAATCATACAGTAGGTGTGTAGTGTGATTAAGATATAAACACCCCTCACATGTTTATACAGCACGGTGCGTTCAAGTACAAGAGGAAGGGTGGGAATTTTTAAAACTCACAGCAAATATGATTTTAATGCGTATTTGCGGCTCACTTTGGGTTAGTCGGGGGGCAGTCAAAGGGGGTCCACGGGCTGGATGTGGCCCCCGGGCCGCTAATTGAATAGCTCGCTGTAGGGTCTTTACCTTACAGGATACAGCGCCTTGATGCAACTGCTGTTGTCATTTGGTGCTTTATAAATAAACCAGAATTTAACAGAATTGGAAAGTGATTGTTGAGCCAGGAAATGGGTGTCTTATTTGAGAGGTTTCAGTGTTATCAACCACTTTAACCAATTCCAATCAGAAATTTTAAAAAGTGTTAAAGATGTGATCATTGTGGACCTCAAATTAGCGTAGAGAACTAACATCAACTTCAGCATCAAACTGGTCATTGTCAAAGATTAGCAGAAATCTTAGAGATCAGTTGCATGTTTAGAACCAACCTTTCTGTTCTGAGTGAGGAAGACATTCATTGGCAACTACCTGAACTGGCAGGCTGCCATTAAAGTTCCATTGAAAAGTCAAGAGTTTATTGGCCACAGCAGTACAGTCTTCACACACCATCTGAAAATCAAGTTAAAAGTGATCCATCGTGCACTGCTGATGCACAAGTTTTATGTCCACTCCATTAATGGAGTGGTTTTAAAGTGGTAAAAGCAAAGGACTGTATTTTAATTAGTGTGGAAATTTCTCCTGATAGGTTTGCAGCTGAGTTTGACTTGCGTACATTTGACCCAGAGGGAGTCGTTCTGTATGCAGAGTCTTCCCAGGGCTCGTGGTTCATGTTGGGACTCAGAGGTGGTCGCATTGAAATCCAATTTAAAAACCAGCACACATTTAAGGTTACCAGCGGAGGAAAAGCAATCAATGATGGACAATGGCATGTGGTGAGAAAGTGCTCCAGTAGTTTCCTACATGTCATCAGTTGATAAACTAAAATGCTGAAAAGTGCATTGTGTTGTGGTAACGTGTATTGTGTGGAGTAAATTATTACAGTGAAGTTCTGTAGTGTGCTATAGTGTTAATGTGTGACATGCAGATCTCTGTGGATGAGCTGGAGAACAGCATCAGTGTGAAGATCAGCAAGGAAGCTGTGATGAGCATTAACAGCCCAGAGAGTCTTTTTACTTCGGTCAATGGCAAACTGGAGACCAAAGTCTACATCGCTGGCTTGCCCAACCGCACTGACAATGTCATCAAGCCTGTAAGCTGGTCATCTGAAGGCATTCACACATAACTAGTCTGCCCAGGAGACATGATGTTACCACAGGGGAGAAATAATCATTACAACTCTGTGTGAATTTAAATTGGTTAGCTGAGAAACTGTTCAAGACCTGAAGCCCACACAGCTGCACTGTCTGTTTATCAGATCAACCCTCGACTGGATGGCTGCATCCGGGGCTGGAACTTGATGAATCAGGGGGCGTCTGGGGTGAAGGAGGTCATTCAGCAGAAGACAAGTAAACACTGTTTTGTGCATGTAGAACGTGGATCATTCTTCACCGGCGCAGGACTGGCACACTTCAACATAGACTACAGTGAGTAAGTTATGTTGCACTTTATTAATTCCTGAGGGAGTGTTTGGCGTCTGCATTTGGTCTACGCTAACAGCTTAAAGGCACTGAGCAGACTTGGCACATTACAGTAGCAGGTCTCAAATTTAGTTTTTGTCCAGAGTTCCCTGTTTTAAAGGCTTTAAGTGGGAAGTTAATGCACTGGCTTGAAGCACTTTGAGCTAACACACGAACATAGTGAGTGTAAACTTCCCTGCAGCTTAGGTTTGAGCAAAGACCTGCTGATACAGTTAATACATATCTAGATACATGGGTGGGTGATGAAGAACCTTGATTTGTCATGCTCTGTTATGCTGTGGGAGACATTTAGGTGGCATGGTTTGGGTGCACTTTTTGCTAATCATTATTGGGACATATTATTAATATTATTAATAATTTATTATTATTACATACTGTGACTGCCCTCTGCCTGGGCAAAGGCCTGCTGTATCTGCACCTGTGTCCCCCTCCGTGTTGTCTAGTAGGTTCCTGGTTAAATCTAGGAGCACATGGTCAGTCTCCCAGGAGCATTTAATAAGCTGCTTGTCTCAACTTTCCCTCTCAGCACCTCATGTTATTTGTTCGGTTGGCTTCCACCTGGTTATTTTAGATTTTACCCTACACCTAACATTCAGTCACTCATCCACCTGCTGACACACTGACAATACTGATTAGCACACTTCATAAATTATGGTTCATGCTTTAAATGTGTAAATCACAACACTGGAGCCAAGAGTTATTGATGAACTTGGTAAGTGACTCTATAGCATAGTGGTTTATACAGTTGCCTAACAAACTGAAGCTTCCCCTGGTTTGATCCCAGGGGAGACACAAATTCTTTTGGGATAATGTCAGGAAGGACAGCTGGTGTAAAAAAAAAAACCTGACAAATCAAATGTGGGGATGCCTGTTTTGGCAACCGCTTGTAAATAAAGGAACAGCTGGAGGTTGCTTTGGTTAATAAAGCTGATTCGGTCCAGAAATTCCCATTGCTACATCCAGAGGCATCGAGAGGCTGCTGAATTGAATGATTTGCGTATGAAAATCATGTGCATCATATGTGATGACTATATACAGTGGTCAGACCTTTACTAAGACTTTCCACTGAGCATAGACTCTGTATATACATCCTACTCTGTTTTACCCAGCACGTTATTAGGAAAGCATACTGGATAGGGTCTCCTTCTCTAAACAGATTCCACTCTTTTGAGACTCGCTAATGTTGAATCTTCCATTCTACCCTATCCCAAAGGTTTTCCAGTTAGATCTGATGACTGGAGAGGTCACTGCAGTACACTTAGTTCTTTGTCATGCTCATTAAAACCTCTTTGACTCTTCCTCTGTGAGATCATGCTTTATCATGCTGGAAACAAACCACTAAAAGATGGTAAACTGTGGCCACAAAGGAAAGGACACTGTAACTAAGAGCTCTCAAATTTTCTCTGTAATTAAAACCATGACTGATGGTCAGGGGGCCAAAGTACTGCATGCACAGGTCACCCTACAAAAATAATGAAGTGCACATGTGTGTTTAATATAACAGTCTTTTAGGGGTTTAAAATTACCTTAAGAGCTACAACAGTGTGTTTTTGAGAATGTCATTACAGACTTGTTTTGGTAAAAGTTTGTAGAGGGTCCTATATTTCTAACCTGACAAAAGAAATAAATGTTTCTCGGCATGCATGTGTGTAACCAGGTGATTCTGGGAGCTGGAAAATGGATATAAAGATGAACATTCGTCCATCCAGCAGCACAGGCCTCCTCTTTGCTCTTGTCCACAACAACACAGTCCCCCTGTCAGTCGCTGTTGTAACAAAGGGACACGATGTCGCTGTAAGTTTGTTCGCACTTTGGCTGAAACAAAACACGTGTATTACCCATTTATTACTAAACCAACGTGCTCTCCAGAACTTGCAGGTGTTCCTGCACGGTGCCTCGGTGGCCACACTGGACACTTTGTTGCTGTGTTACCCCGAGCGGCTGATGGTGCAGCTGAACGTGACTCCCACAGAAATCCAGATTTCAGCCGATGACTCCACTGTTACTTACATGGAGTCTAATGCCCTGCAGAAGGAGCTGGAGCGCCTCAACAGCACCATGCAAAACCCCGTCAGCACGTACATTGGTGGAATACCTGGTTAGTAACTATGAAGAACCCAAAGAGAAATTCTCTTCCTACAGTTGCTAATGCTTAGTACTGTAGGTGTTGTTTACCTTTATTTGTGGGCTTGCTAGAATAGGCTGCTGAGCACTAAACACAAAAGCACAGTTGAGAATGAAACGAATTAGAAAACTTTAACTAGACGAAAAGCACCTAAACAAGGACTCCTTTCATGTTGGTACTAATATGAATGAGGGCGCTAAATGACAACCCATCAAAGAGTTACCATCTTTCTCTCTTTCAGACAACATCCCGTTTCCTGCCACCCCTGTGACGGCCTTTTATCACGGCTGCATGGACATCAGTATCAACGACCAGCAGCTGGACTTTGACGAAGCTCTCAGCAAACATAACAGCATTAAGTCCCACTCGTGTCCTCCTGTCTCTGCCCCTGAGATTCACCTTGATTCAGCACACATTGAGAGAAAGTGACCCTCATTAACAACCACCTTACATTAACCCCCCTCTTAAATTAGGCAGCGTCCCACAGGGGCCACTTTTTGGGATATTTCGCAGACAATCTAGAGGAGGAGATGGAGGTAGAGTGTTTTTAAGCTTTTCATACCTACAGTGTTGTTGTTTGTATCCTGGCGTATTTTGCTCTGGTTTTGTTTTAGTGAGTCACAACAAAGGCTGGCTTGCCAGCGAGCTGATCGGAAGCTGGATGACAGTTGTAGCAGTTTGTTGCAGTAAGATAAATGTTTTCCAAAAAAGTGTGTGGTTGGGGGGGGGGGGGGGTTGGGCTCTGAAACATGCAGGCATG
>VOQJ01038877.1:0-27825 GCA_015052665.1 Apistogramma diplotaenia | reverse complement strand
CCCCGGTTTTTCCTTTCCATTTTTTTTTCTTTTTTTTTTTTTTTTTTTTAATTGCCATCTGGAGCTATTACATTGGTTTACACCTGTCGTAATTACAGCTTTTATTCTTCTGCACCTCGTCTTCAAGGCTCTCCTGGTTGGAATTTGTCCATAATTCATGTTGTATATAAAACATGCCATCTTTAATATATAACTTAAATGTAGTTGTTTGGTGTTGTGGTTGATGTTTGTTTTAATAAAGCGGTTATCAAAGCTGCCTCATTACTGAATTCCACCATTGCTTTGTTTTGGTGTCTTGCCACAGCGCAAAAGAAAGTGAGACTGGGAAGAGATTGAGAAGTAGTTTCATGAATATATCAGCGTCTCATTCAGTGTGTTTTCTTTGTAGCTGTAGCTTAGACATGTAATGTGTCAGCATCCACAGAACAGTCTGAAAGAAATGCTGCTTCTGTCCTAAGTACTTGGTGACACAACAAACCCATAAAGCTGTCATTTACAAAACAGCCTGACCCTGGTGTTTTCACATCGAGTGACTACCCCTGCATTTAGAATTTTCAGCAAAGCCCTGTGTCACGTTGATAAGAAGCAGGTAAAACGACTGAAAATTAAAGAAACTGCAGGAGAAGAGGTTGCACAACTTTCACAGTATGTCAGGTATTTATTAGCCCAATAACCGTTATCTGTTCTACTTACCTTTCTTTATAGTTTTAATACTCAACTACTTAATAACTTTGATAATCAGTTTTTCACACAGACTACAAAACAGCTCATGAAGATCTGATAAACTATCCAAAAGCATCACAGTGCTGCTCAATCACAAGGAACAGTAACATCCATGATAAGATTTTAGATACTTGGACTCTATCAGTAACTTAGGACAAGCATTGGCAGGATTTTTTTCTTTTTGCATGCAGTGGCACAGAGGAGACCAAGGACAAGGCAGGTGGGGCCAGAAAATGAAAATTAAATACGATCAGTGCTGAAAATTGGCAGAAAAAATATTGGGTACAATTCTCAGACTTGTGCAGCCCCTTTTACAAATTTATTATGTAAGAAATGGTGCTACACAAAATTTTAAACATTATTTGCTTTAGTAAAAAAAATGTTTTAACTTAAGAAAAAGTTATAATCCTGCTAAATAGAGTTTAACTGATATTTTGGTGGGGGCCAAATATACTGGCCGATATTAGCTATTTGCTGATATATTGGTCAATAAATGAAAATGGTAAAGGAGAGATGGAAGAAACACCCTTCAATCATGTTATAAGGGTTGATGATGCAAAGTTTGTCCACCAGAGAGAACTCTGAAACTTCTCTGTTGGTAACAAATAACAGGCAGCTGATCCGAGCCATCCAAACAAACAATCCAGAACTTAGTGTGACATTAAAACAAGATTATTTTTAAACTTCACTGTCTTATTTTCTCATTAAGAACTCATAAATAACTACACAGAATTAATGTTAGGGAAATATGTTTATGTTTCATGTGTCTGAAAGAAAAAAATCCACTCCAAGATACACGCAAACATTAGTCGAACTGTAACATACTGTTGCGTATTTATGACTCGCTAAATACTCCATACGCACAAAGCGCTGACCAGGATCTATCCATGAATGTGCTGCAACTGTATGTAAGTGCAAACAGATATAAACACTGCATTATGATGCACGAGTGGCTCTGCCTCACTGAGGCGAACCCAAAATCCTGCTTGTCTTTGCTTTTCTTTGAGTCCCAGTTCCAACAGTAGCACTGAGTCCAGTGGTACTGGTGGGGGATACCGGGTGGTCGATGCCACCCCATGCCCCCCTCTGGATACGTCACTGGCTTAACATTTAAAATGAAATACTTTTGAAGGCATTTCAAAGTATTCAGGGATTGCCTACTTTAGCACAAGTACTTAAGTTACTTGTCACAAGTGCACCACACAAATGGGAGTTGGGTAAGGCGCATCATTGTGCCAGTTTAACTAGATATACTTCTTCTTTTTTTTATACACACACACACACACACACTGAGGAGGGCAGGGAGGGAGGGATGAAGAGGTGTCTGCATCACTCCAAACTCCTGCCTGCACTTCTCAGAGAGCTACTCCCCCTCCTGAAGCAGAGACGAGCAGTCTTTCTCTGCAGGCTGTCCGGTCCCGGACGACAAACGCCTAGTAAACCTCCGCACACACCGCGATGGGGACGAGCTGAAACGCAGGGGTCAGAACGTGTTTGCCCGTGTAGTAGTGAGTGTACCGGAGGAGGAGGTGGAGAGGAGACACACGCGCGCACGACGCTCCGCGGTGGTGATTCTACTCGTGCCCTATCGGAGACGGTAACGGCCAACGGTCGGAGCTAGTTACCTGAATACCTGCGGCGCTTCGCACCGACGTTAGCGCCGACACCGAGCGAGACTGGAGGAGGAGGAGCGGGGGGGAGGACCGGGGCAGCAGAAAGTTTCTCAAGCTTGGCGCAAACACAGCGGTCAGACAATGCGGCTGACCCCGACGGAGTCCCTTTCATCGGCGGCGCTGCTAATCCTGCTGCTCGTCCACTGGTCCGACAGTGGTAAGTAAACAATTACATGCTAGGCGGCTAGCTAGCTCGCTAAATCCTCTGTGACATTTCAGTTGCAGCTGGTGATGATACACTCAGTTATTACCATAACTGACGGTTAACGTTACATATTTCGCAACATCTCACTATTTTCCTGCGCCAGTGTATTGCTTAACCGGAGAGTTAGTTGACATTAACTTGCGCTTTCGTTTTTTTCAAGGTGACTAAACTTTGCGCATTTTGCTATTTTTTTATTTTTTAGTTTCATTGTCCCCTCAAGAGGCGAACCAGTTTCTAAGCAGACACAGGCGGGCGAATCAAGTCTTCGAGGAGACGAAGCAAGGGCATTTGGAGAGGGAGTGCGTGGAGGAAAAGTGCAGCAAGGAGGAGGCCAGAGAAGTGTTTGAAAACGACCCGGAGACGGTGAGTGGTGTGTTCACAAGTTAGTCTCAACTGCAGCTTTAGAGGGGATTTTTTTTTTTTCCCGGTCAAGGCTGCATGCGAGCAAAAGCAAGCTTCCTCCTCCTCCTGCTGCTGCTCCTGTGAGCACTGCAGTACCACCAACTCCATCAGAGCACCATTACCAGCTGAGATTGTGTTATATACTGTAACTTTTGCAAGACTGGTTGATGCAATCGTGTTCATATTGAATGCAGCTTGATGACAGTAACACTTATGATTCATTGTCTGGGCTGCTGGTATTCGTGCTGCAGTAAATCCATCAGGCTGATTGCTGTCAGGACACATAATATTCCCGTGTCTGGGACTTGGACGCTTTCCTTGTCTTTTTGTTTGTATCTGTGACAGATACTGAGTCATCGTAACACTGCTGTTGTTTGTGAAATCCAGTTTTTTCTAGCTCTAGTCTCTTCTTTGTATTGATATACATAACTAAACATTTGCTTTAGTTCATTAAAAAAGTATAAGTAGCTGGATGCCCTTCTCCATGTGCATCCTCTTATGTTGCACATGCACTTGCTTGTGAATGAATCCCCTTCCCCACTAATCTGAAGACCCCTGTTTTCTACTTGACATTTAGTAAAGCACAAAATCCATAACACCAGGCACACTTAGAAAATAGTTACTGGAGATTAGTTTCCACTCTGCATTCATGAGCATACAGGTCAGCCTTTCCATCCATGTGAATAATATATAAGCCATTTTGATGTAAATAAGCTGTGAATAATCTGAAGTGTTGAGAAAAACACATGGAGCTTTTGATCCCTTGGGTTTCTCGGGAAGATAAGATGTGTTATGGGCCAGACTAGTGCAGAATCTTGCAACAAGTCTACCCTCACATAGCTCAACGATCTTGATTTTGCATGTTGCAATTTTGTTTAATTCATAGGTCTGACATTCAGATTAAAGTGTTTTAAGTAGACAACAGAGGTATACTTGTGCTGGTGATGCAGTGACCTTTAAAGGTTGCATTCACTTCTTAAGCTTTGATGCTGTGAATTGTAGTGGAGACGGAGCGAATGAGGCAATCGATGACTTAAGATTACTTGTGTAAGATTAGTCCAGCGCTGAGGGAGAAGGGATTAAGCTGAAGCTGAAGTGGAATCTGGTGAAAAAAAATCTGGTGAAGTTTCATGATGTCTGAATTAGACCCACACACGCCACTGGCAGAACTCCTGTAAGTTCCCAACCATGTCGTGACACAAAGCTGCAGTCTCACTCAAAACTGCATTATTCATCCTCAAAGGGCCTGTCTCTGACTCTGCAATTTATTCTGCTGCAGCTTTGTGGCTCTGCAGAAAGAGAATCTCTAAGGTGTTCCCAGTGCTCATGATCATCATTGGCATCATGCACAGTCGTAATGTGTTTTCTGGTGTCTCATTTGTTTGGTGACTTTTAAATAAGGATAGACAGCCAATAAGAAGGTGTCAAAACCGACTTACTCCATGTGAGGGTCAAGTTCAGTAGTTTTGATCAACTAGACGGGACTCACCTTTGAAGGTCAGCTTCCATTTTAGATCAGGGTATAATCAGGCTTTAGCCCAAGCAGATTTTTTGCCTGATTACTTTCACTTAATACAACACTGATTCCTCCTGAGTCTGCTGCGTCTGGCATCTACTGCAGCATGAGTCGAACTCTGTGCCTCCAGAGTCTGACTTTTTTATAGGTTCATCTCAAATATTGACCTACATGTGGAGGAGTGCTGCATCCAGGAAGCGGGAGGGATGTTTCTACTATCAGGAATGCAGAAAATGCCGAGGAAGCTCCTGTTCTAGGGCTGCACTCAAGCAGACAGAGCAGATTACAGGGCGATCATAGCGTAATCTCTGTATAGCACTGCCACATTTGATTGTTTATGAACTGCTTTTCCTGCAGAAATGAGGTTTAAAGTGAAACCATATGCAAGGCTAAGTCAAGCCACATACCTGTTACTAATTGCAAAGGTTATTTTAGACTTCCCTGTTTTGATTTTTGTTTGTATGCCCCTTACCTTATCCTCTGTCTTTTTTCATCTCTCCTCCCTGGTACAGAACTACTTCTATCCCAAGTATTTAGGTAAGTTATCATTCTGCCTAAAACCATTCATCTCTCGCACTCTAAACTGATTATATGTTTGTCATCCCTTCAACTGAATTCCATTTTTGTCTCCGTCTAGCGTGCCTGAACACGTTTGGAGATTCTGAAAAGAAAAAGCAGGATCTGGTCACATGTGTCCACAGTGAGTTTTACCTTCTCTTGTCTGTCTTTAAGGTTTATTGTTACACTGTGAATAGGTTAGATTAATATGTATCTGAATCGCATTTTTTCACCTTTTCATTTCGCTCTGAAAGTATTACTCCATAAAGAGACAGGGAGCTAGTTATGTTGCAGGGTTGTGCTGCACTGCAGTATCACTGCTCTGCATCACACACCAGTGTGTGCACTCACTGTTAGTGCAAAAGCTACTGGAAGCAGAGAAGTGCTGAATCTCTTTGGCATCTCCAGGTCCATTTTTCCTCAATGTGACACACCTGGCTTCTTTAAAGTGGGCTGCGTGCGTATCTATGAGTAACATTGCAGCACTTTGCAACAGTGATGCTACACATTGGTGAATGAGTGACACACCCCTTCGGTCGTCACATATTCGCTCACTCAGTTCCTGAGCGACTGCACCAGCCTCTTCATGAGTGGGCTCAGTAGGGGAGTGACGTAGAGAAGACGGTCTGACGTGAGTGGAGCGCAGGATTTCTGCTGCATCAGGATACACAGGACCGGCTTTATTGCTATTGGCTGATGATTCCCTCGAAGGGGGTGTTTCCATGACTCAGCTGCAGCATCGTGGCATATAAAGACACAGCAGTACTTTATTTCACCAGCTGTCAGCACCATCTCCTTTCCAGCACTTTTCTATTTTGCCCATCATTCGCTTGTCAGTGCTGACGGTATCACAGCAGATTCTGGCTTTCCACTAATTTATTTATGGAATATTTCAGGCATTCATAGCGTATTATGGAAAGACGGACTGAAAGCAGACAGGGTTAATTCCCCCACTGCTCCCTGCTTTTTCTGTGAATGGCACAGCAGAAAAACGGATAAAAATAGATTCCTGAAAACTATGTTTTATTGTTCTTTGACATCTGCAGTATAGTACATAAACTGTTGCACCTCTGTAACACTAGTGTGCGTTTTAATAAATGAAACTCAATTGAGGTACTCTGTTGAGGGACCATTAAAGTCTAAAGCAGAGGAAACAAGCTTGGCTCCTGCAGTTACCCCTCCTGTTTAATGGTCTACGAAGTATCATTAACCAGCAGCATGGGTGGGATTCTTTTTTTCTCTGCCCTTCTTTGTTAGGAAGTACAGTGGCATGCCCCGATACTGATATGGAAATGTTTCATGTTTGTAATTAAAACATGCCCCAATTTTGATTTGGACTAAAAGCCATTCACTTAGCTGAAGGCAGATTATTTCAGTGTAAGTGAGGAAAAAGTCTCATAAATGTACTTTTGGTTAAAGATTTCTGCTGTTATTTATATTCAGTTATATTTACAGTATATAGTGCCAAAGCACTGCTTTATATTGTAAGGTAAAGACCATACAATAATAAAGAGAAAACCCAACAATCAGAACGACCAAGCACTTGGTGACAGTGGGAAGGAAAAACTCCCTTTTAGCAGGAAGTATATTAACGCTTAAAGAAAATGGAACTGAAAGGTGCGCCGTAAATGTTTTTGTGCTGTCTCAAGATTTTTGTTGTCTCACTTGGGATTGTCCCGTTGTTGACATTTGTGCAATTCGTTAATGATTTTCTTTTGACATCTTAATTCAGTTCACATCAAGATTGTCTCTATTTATATTTTGTGCTTTCCTAATGAGACAGTTAGCATTGGCTTTACACATCTGCAACTTTCCACTGTCACACGTGTACTTAGATTTAACTTTATTTCGATTTGCCTCAGTGACAAGTATACTGCTCAGTGCATAGCTGTAGCTCAGGAGGTAGAGCAGGTCACCTACCAATCGGAACGCTGGCGGTTCGATTCCTGGCTGCTCCAAGCTACATGTCGAAGTATCCTTGAGCAAGATACTGAACCCTGAGTTGATCTCTGATGCAAGTGTTGGAGTTTGAATGTGTGTGAATGTTAGATAATAAAGCACTTAGCTTAGTTACACGTGGAAGTGCTTGTATGAATGTGCTGTAAATTGGTAAATGCAAATGTGTTATATAAGTGCTTTGAGTGCTCAGAAAGAGTAGAAAAGCACTATATAAGAACTAGTCCTTTTATCATTTTTCATGGAAACCATTGGATACTGTAAAATAGCCAAGAAACTTAATTAACACTAAATTTAAATGGTAATGCAACAACAAGATCTCAAACACGAGAAACTGTCCTGTGATCTGACAAATCAAAATCATCATTTTTTCATGTAAGCTCTTCCCTACTTCAGCGAAACAATTCCAAATCCTATTTTACGTGGAGTCTGTTTCTTTTCAGGCGTGATAAACTGGCATTTCTGAAAAAAAATTGGCTCATTATGAAACATACAAACATTTGAAGCATACTGTTGAGCAGCTGAAACCCTGTAACACACAACAAATCATTACATTTTGTTTTTGTTGACACTTTCACAGCATCCCAACTGTAATTTGCGAAGCTGCCAATAGATTGCAACTGTGACACTTTAATTTATGCAAAGTATTATAGGGTATTAGTATGTATTTTTGTGCAGCTGTCATCCAATGAGAAAAAAATGCCCGAGGTGAAAGTTGTGCGTTTGGGTTTGCATTTCATATGTGAAAACCCAAACCTTCTCTTTCCTTTTATTTTCTCCAGGCTCTGTACTCTTTCTCTGAACTCCACCTAACATGTCCAGACTTGTTGTACTCAAACTCCACTGCTCAGAAAAGGAAACGTATTGGGAGAGAAAAGATTTGCACACTCCTACACAAGCTCACAGAAAAAAAAGGGGGTGGGTTATAGGGGATCAACTGAGAATATTCTGTAGAAAAACATGAATTAAAAAAACAGCTAAATATCAATTCTATATTGTTTCTTTAAAATTGGAGACCGGGTTCCTTGGGGAGACCTAAATCGGGCATCTCTGGAATGAGAGTTTAGCCTGTGTGAGGCTATTTTTACTGATCTCCTGATGTGCAGAATCTCTCAGGTTCTCAGGACTGTCCTCTGCCTGTTATGGTGTACAGTTACTCTGACTCTATGGATCCAATTTGTGCAGACTTAACACTCAGTGTAGTTAATGACATGTACTTTTCTTTGTCTCCATTTCTCAAACTTTAAGATATTCCGGATCAGTGCTCACCCAATCCTTGCAATACCCGTGGTACAGTCCGCTGTGAGGACAAAAAGGGGGAGTTCCTCTGTCATTGTTTCACGGGCTGGACAGGAGCCACGTGTGAGGAAGGTACTGTCATCATTATGGAAAGCTGCTCCTAGAGATCAGCAAAGGTTGAAGATTTGCTTCGTCATTCATTGTCACACCCGGTACTTCAGTATAGATGTCATCGCTATGACCTTGGCTCTGGCAGCCAACCCCTGTCCTGTCCTCTGATTTAAAACATCCTGCTTTCTGTCACTTATGTATAAAGTAATCCTATTATATATCTCAGTGGAGTTAGAATTAATTTGACCTTGAAAAAGCTGTTATTGATGGCATGCATATTTAATATCAAACTGCTGCTGCAGTTATTCATGATGTGTGAATGGTGTGTCAGGTCAGTGTGACGTGCATGTATGGGAAGTCCAGTCCCAGAGTTCAAACTGAGAATCCTTGCCTGTTCAGAGGTCTCTGGTGTAAGGGGAGGTTTGCATGCCTGTTTAAAGCGAAATGCACACATAAGTTCTAAACAGAGTTCTGTGAGGGAGAGGGGAACATGTTTCTCAGATTTATGGCACAGCCATCAGTCTACACATTTCCACTGTGACTCATCCCGCCACCTTACTGCGAGAGGAAACCAAAACAGATTCAGTTCGAGTCGGACTGAGCCTTTTCCACTTGACGACCGCACTCCTGCTAAACAGTCAGCCACAGTTACATAGTGTGTCCGTGATTTGGAAGGCACAACAAACAACAAATTCATAGTCACTAAACTCCATCCACCTGAAAGTTTCCACCTCTTCAGATTAAAACAAACAAAAAAAAACCTTTGACAAACAAAAAATAACCTGATGATGGTCATGAAATCTTCCAATGATGATGTTTTTCCTCTGTTCACGTCAACGGTGCTTCCATCCTCTTTGCAGACGTCGATGAATGCAGCAAGAGAAATGGAGGGTGTGACCACGAGTGCAACAACACTATGGGTAGTTACCGCTGCTCCTGCCACCAAGGCTACATGCTGTCAGGACGCCAGCTATGTAATGGTAAGCCAGACTTAGTTGTATTTTGTAGCCTGTTTAACATTAGGTCCGTCTCATAGACTGTATAAAAGATGGACATACCCAGGATGATGTCATCCAGAGGTTACCATAGCTGCATGATACATCCATAAACTGCATTGGGGCAACGCACAGACACACAATGCTAATTAGTGTTAAGTCCTAGACTAATAAGATGAGAGTTTCACTCGGCAGAACTGAAGGACAAATGTTTTGGACGGGCTGTGTTCTTTGTCAGATAATCCATGAAAATGCTCCGGATGGCATCAGCAGCACACACACATGGAGAAGTCTCATTTAGAAACTCCAGTTAGCTGAGTGGATATTAGTCAGCTACAGCTGTTTGTGTTGGGACACCTGTCAGTCAAAGTAGCCTCGTCCCCATCTTCAGTATACAGATGGATGGTTAAAAAAAGAAATCACCTTTCTCAGATGTACTATAAAGAGGGAAACTATCCACACAGGCGTAAACATTGCAGTTTCTGCAGTTTTCAGCCTCAGCATGGCCTGCCTGCCCACAGACTGCAGATGAAAATAAGCCAACAGTTAAATCTGCTACGAGGCGCCTTTCCCCTTTTATGAGATCAGTGTTTTTGTTCATGGTCCCTGACAAATTAACAAATAAAACTAAACTAAATATTAGTAATTATTTTGCGGTTGAAGTCCCTGCAGTCCAACAGCAGTGCTGTTCTGACCATAACCATCATTGTGAGTCCATAAAGAACATGTGGCTTTGATTAGTGAACAAATGAAGCAGAAAACAAAGTATTACAAGTTCGCGTTTTGGAAATGACCCCTGTTTAAACTCACACAGCTTTATTTATAGCTCCAGCTTTCCCCAGTTAGAAGTAAAATCCTCTAAGACCTCAAACTGCACGCGTGATTAAACGTCATGAACGATTTCTTCTATAAATATTTATTTTAGTGCAAGTTGGAATATACAGATATTGTTTGTATTAAATATGCAGACAGTCCATTCATTGATGTAATTGTGCGCTCCTTTGGGGGATATAATAGTAGTTCTGGTCACTCTGATTTATGTGGTTAGCACATCAGGACCTGGTTAAGTTTTCATTCTTCAAATTAGTCCCACTTGGTTGTCTGACATCTTTTCCTGTGAAATGTTTCTGAGCTCTTTCAGGTGAAGACATGACTTCGAGTTTTCGAGCTGAGAACGTTTTTGTGTCTTTCAGATGTGAACGAGTGCGAGATCGCAGGCGTGTGTGGAACGGCACAATGTGAGAATAAGGAGGGCGGCTATGACTGCTTGTGCGATATCGGCTATGTTTATGACAACGAAACCAAGAGCTGCATTGGTGAGTGTGTTTAACCACACTCACAAACACACTTGAGTTTTAATGAGAACCGACTGAGAAGCAGCCTCAACTTCAGCAGGCCTGGGTGCAGCTGCGTTGCGGGGTCAAGAAAGGAATGCAAAGACATTTGGAGAAATTCGCTGCAAGTAGGTAACAGGTCACCGTGTACTGGTAGTCAGGCTGTTTTCATGCCTTTAGAAAAAGTTAAGTCAGGGAGTAAACACACAGCCTGAGCCAGTGATTCACCTTTCCTTGGTAATTAATATTAATAAAAGTGTGGTAAAGCAAAAACACAGCAATCCTGTATTTCAGGATTTGCACATGACAGCTATCACACATAATCCTCTTAGTTCTTACGCACTTGTTTCATGCTATGTTTTTGTTTTCCAAAATATCTGCGATAACTTAACCACAACATCAGATCTGTTGAATCAACAAGGAAAATAATCTGCAGACTTAAATCAAAACTATAAATTACTCGTGCTGTTTTATTATGTGCTGGAAGCCAGACTTTTCATAACCTCAAGTGTCCCTTCTTAGAGACTTTATGCTTATCACAGGCTGCTCATGGCCATGTAAGGTTATATATGAAGCATGGAGATGTCATCCAGTCAGCGTCAAAGGCCACTTGAATCGACTGTTGTTTGGATTCCCGGATGTTTTTTCTTTTCATGCATTCCTGTGGATCTGATGTTTTGTTGATCTTTGTGGGGTCATGTTTTGATTGATTTCTTTGCTGATGTGACTTTAATACATTTATGAACTTTCTGCTTCTCTGTAATTCTCTCATGCCCCAGTCATCACTGTAAGTTCTCCCACCCTTTAATTTTTCCAACCTTCTGTCACTTGTCAGATGTGGATGAGTGTGAGACGGATGTGTGTGAAGAGGACTGTTCAAACACTCCGGGGAGTTTCCGCTGCTTCTGCGATGGACGCCAGGGCAGGAAGCTGGCGCAGGACCTCAGGAGCTGTAAGGTGAAATACATTAACTGTGACATTAATCAGCCTCCTCTGTTGTTAAATGTTGATTAAAAGCTACAGTATATTGCCAAAAGCATTCCCTTGTTTGCCTTCGCACGCATGTAAACTTGAGTGACATCCCATTCTTAATCCAGAGGTCTTAATCTGAGGTTTTGCTTGGATGCAGCTGCTCAGCCATGAAACCCAATGATTGGAGCACCTGATGCAATGATTTGGATGGGTGAGGGAATACTTTTGGCAATAAAGTGTACATGTGTTAGACAACATGAAGCTTTTTCTTGACTAAACAAGCCTGTCAGAGGTGAAAACACAATTTTAAGTACACCTTGGTTTCAAAGACTAAATATAAAAACATAAGGTTAAGGAACAGTCTGTGCACTTATATTTAATAGAAGAAAACTGATTGCAGATATTGTCATAGCCCTCATGATTCTCCTTTTTTGGGGGGGGGAGGTGTGTGGAAAAAATCCTGTGTTAAACAAATGGATGGTGTGTTGATTGTCTTTGTGTTGATCTTAAGCACCGAATTTCATTTGGTCATTAAAACAACAACAGCAACCTTGGATCTTAAATATTTGACTAGTATTATACATTATTGTATTGTAACAAGTGACCTATTAAATGGTTTCTCACCATTCTTTCATAATTTGGCTGCTCAGTCACATTGACTGCACAAACCCTGTATCATTCAAGTGCCAGCTTGTATACATGCATGGTTCTCATGACTTTATCTCGCCCCTTGTTGTGTATTCGTTCTATCCTCCAGCCTATAACTCCCTGCATGACGCCGTCCCTGAAGAGGAACCCCCGCGCTCTTTATCTGGGCCGCATGTTCAGCGGCGTGCCGGTGGTGCGGCTGCGTTTTCGCCGCAGAGTTCACACGGGGTGAGAAATGTCTGCTCTGTTTTGATGCTCATCAGCAACTGTTCTCACTTTTTGGAGACCTTTGCTACCTTAAGACAAAGACTGATGAGCGATTGTGGTGGGTCTCCTTTAGTTTAACTTGAGTACAGATTATTTCATGAGTGAAAGCAGTTCTTATGGCATTTTAAGGAAGTAAAAGTGACAAACCAAATGGGGAGCAAAGAGTTGCTTAATGTTTTAAATGTAAGGGATTATGAAAAATTATTGAATTTGGTTAAAAATCCCCCTTTTTTTAAATGACCAATTACTGGTATAAATTCTTGTTTGTATGTATTTTTTATTTAGAGACCATAATTAAAGATGAAATATAGTCTCTCTATTGTGTTAAGAGTGCCAAAATAATAATAAATATTTCTTTCCTGTCCTCCTTTTCTGTTCTGCACATGCACTCCCACCTCGTTTTTGTTTTACTGTCTTATTCCAACACTTTCACTCCTCTTCACCTTCATTGCTGCTTCCTACTTCATAGCTTTTCAGCGGAGTTTGACTTCCGCACTTACGATCAGGAGGGGGTGATCTTCTTTGCTGGAGGTCACCTAAACAGCTCCTGGATTGTGCTGGCGATGCACCACGGGAGGCTGGAGCTGCAGCTGAAATACGGCGCTGTCAGCAGGGTCACCAGCAGCGGACCCATCATCAGTGACGGCCAGTGGAGAAAGGTTGGCTTTTCTGTCGGGGATCACAATGAGCAGCACTACACTGTCTGCATTATCTTCATTAGCTGATTGAAAGCTTGTTAAATATCCGGTTTGAATCTCAGATCTCGGTGGAGGAGCAGGGGCGGAGCCTGGTGATCAAGATCGACAAGGAGGCTGTGATGAAGATTGCGGTAAACGGGGACCTGTTCACACTGAAGAAGGGGATGCATGAGCTCAACCTCACTGTGGGGGGAGTCCCTTTCAGAGAGGACGGCCTTGTCAATCAGGTGTTTGTTTGTATGTGCTTGTGTTTTTTTCTTAAGTGCGTGTAAGAGGTCTTCACATATTTCTTAACTGTCGTGACTTTGTTCATTCCTCAGGTGAACCCCCGTCTGGACGGCTGCATGATGGAGTGGCGCTGGCTGACGGGTGAAGACACCTCCATACAAGAAACCATTAGGTCCAATGACAACATGCAGTGTTTCAGCACTGAGGACCCGGGGGTGTATTATCCTGGCACAGGCTTTGCTCTCTTCAACATCAGCTATGGTACACACGTGTTTGTGTTCATAGCTTTGTATTCATTGTAAGCACATTTGATTGTCCTTGTTGATCTCTGCCTTTTCTCTTCAGGAGCGCAGAACCTGAGCGTAAGCTTGACCCTGCGTCCGACCACTGCTATCGGAGTGCTGTTTGCTCTCGTTCACCGGGACACAGTGCCTCTCTCCATCGCGCTGGCTGATTATAATCCCGTAACTGACGAGTGGCGAGATGTGAGTAAATTGCAGCTTGCACTGCATGCACATTCAAAACCTGTTGTGAATCTCTTTATGCAAACTGACCTTCTGCGTGTCTTCAGTTTGTTCTGGTATCTGTAGGTAATGTCGTTATTGCTAGCTCTCCTGCGCCCTTGTGTGATGGTGAGAGTCATGAAATCCAGGTGGCAATCTCAGGCAACCAGACCCTGCTGCTGGTCGACGGCCGTTCTGGACGAAGTGAAGATGCTGAAGTTCCCACTGGTATCCTGTCGCAGTCTAGCACCTTCATAGGAGGCCTCCCTGGTGAGGACACACACACCTTTACACTGACATACACAGCTGAACAAAAACATTTAAATAAAGATATAATATTTTTATTACAGAGCCACCTGAGCCTATAGATTTTCACTTATCTTAATGAAGGGTTACTCTGCCTAATTTATGCACACACTCAACATCAGCTTCTTTTATTATCTGCGTGTTCAGACTGGAAAACCTCCCTGTCAGTGAATAACTGTTACTAACATTTAAATCTGTCTTGCTTTACTTGTTTTGGGGTTTTTTGTTTTTTTTTGGTTTCTTGTTAACACCACTTCTTCACTGCCTGGCAGCTAGAATCTGCTTCCACATTTCCCACAGCTGAAAGAACAACATGATACGGATTTTGTGCCATGACTATTAAAAGAAAAGGAAAAACCATGACAACAGATTGATGAATGTTTGCTGACACACACTGAATAATAGTCAGACCTCTCAGGTCATCAGGTGCAGAGCTTTTAAATGTTCCTAGAATTAGAAGCAAGTATGCTGAGGGTGCTTTCAGTGACTGTGGTTCTGTTCTTGGGAATAAGCTGCCTGCTGACCTGAGATCAGTTACATCTGTGCTTACATTCAAAAACAGCCTCAGACCATTTTTGTTCACACAGACCTTTAATGGCTGTTTTTCTTTTGTTTTAAATTTTATTTTGCTGTTTTCGCTGCCTTCAGGCATCGTAAACCTAAACCGGGTGTGGATTGAGTTTACATATAATCAAGTGTGATATATAAATACAATTGCCATTGCCAATATTGTTTGCGCACTTGTCTTCTGACTCGCCTGTTATTTCCACGCTCAGATGTTCCACTGGTGTCCACACTGGTGTCGGCACCCTACAGCGGCTGTATGGAGGTCAGCGTAAACGGACAGCTGCTGGACCTGGACCAGGCTATCCACAAACACAACGACATCCGCTCGCACTCCTGCCCCCTGCTGGACTCTCGCCAGTGAGCGCCCCTTGACTCAGCCGAAACCGATCCATAAGCAGTTCATTGAGGCAATGGGGAGGATGATGTCCAAAAAAAGTATAAAAACTCTGGTTGGTGGGGAGATGTTTTTGATTGGAATATGTCTGTGCAGCTGGAACCTTAGCCCAGGATCACCCTCCCCTCCTTCCTCTCACTTATACTGTGATGGCACTGCTACCTAGAAGCAGAGCCAGTGATTTCCACAGTAGTCTCAGTATTATGACTCAGTTCGTTAGTTCTGCCAGTCACTAACATCCCCCATGCAAAGCTATGGGAATAAATGCTGCACAACATTGCCTCAAAAACTGCCCATGTATCAAAGCCTTGTAAGCTCACAAGAACACGCAGGGCCTTATCTGGATCAATGCTACAAGGCTGGTCCTGGGTCACCCTCCTATACCTGGTATCCTGTGCTTAAACGCAGATCCAACTGGAGCTTTGTAAGCACTGACTACTCTGTGCTAATGTTGCTTGCATCCAGTTCACTTAAGATCCACGTTCAGAAAGCTTGAACTAATTGAGTGCTAATGTAGAATCTCCAGTGAAATGGAAAAAAACAAAACATGGGGACCAGAAAGATGGTCCTACATCAGCTACTTCACTCAGAGAAAATATGTGAATAGGTGCTCAGATTTTCGATGAATAAATCCCATTTGTCCTTAAAAAAGCTGAATCCCCTCCTTCGCCACCCCATGGAGGCGTGGTATGAGGCACAACTTTGTGTTCTACAGAAATCGTTGCACATTGTTGCAGGTGTAAATGGACTGCCACGTAAAGCCATTTTTTTTATGATTTCCTCTCGATTAGAGACGCACTCCATGTATGCCTGCAACCTTGAAAATCAACCATGTGCCTACAAATGAACAAACCAACACACACTTGTTGACAGCTTCCCTCTAAACAGGTGAATCATTTCCCAAAGGTGCAGCACTGTAACGACCCAACAAACTAACGGACACTTCTCTGATAAAATCATGGTCTCTTTGCAGTGTGTGCACTGCAACACTCAATTTTCAATCACCAGTTTGTCACAAAGGCCCCTTCTTTCGCCCAGAATCACCCAGTCACAGTTAAAGCCTGCCATATATCGACCTGAGGACAGTAGATTAGCCACAGAAGCACAGGGAGACAAGAAGGGGTCTTCTCCATAAGGGAGAGAGCACTGCATCGATCGCACCACACAAGCTACTGAGAAAGAAAAGAGTGCGCTGTAATATACTGAATATGTAAATAGTGTGACTGTACAATGCTTTATAAAAGATGGCAAACACTACCTTATATTCTCCTGTGGCACATTTAAGTTGGTCCAAAGTTCAAAGAAAGATCAGAGTCTCTCAACTTTATCTGCTTCTTGAAAAAAAACAAGAAAAAAAAAACAAGGTTTCAGTGATAAATTGTACTTTAAATGGGGACCTGGGAGACTGAGAGCAATAGCCAGGGATCAAAGTATCATCAATCTTTAGGGACTCTGTTTTTAATTTGATTTTATAGGTGCTCAGCAAATCAAACCACAGTCAAAACAAAGAATGTCAGTAGAGCAAATGCCAAAAGGGCTTCAGTGTTATTTTACATCCCTGTGTAATGTATCATTTTATAGTTTTCTGATGAATGAATGCCAGAATATAGAGCTTGACTTTTTTTTTTTAAATCATATGTGATGTATCTTGAACTGTAGTGTTTATTTTTCACTTTAACTGCCAGTATGTGTATGATGCTGAGAGAAGTCTGCCTTTTTTGAGTTTTAACTTCCCTCAGCAGTGAAAATCCTATTTAAAAATAAATAAAAGCAGCTGTATGAACATCATCGAGTAAAGTTGTATTTTGAAAAACACACCTGTACACTGTTGTGCTTCTGTTTAAATGTTGCTGACGGTCAAAACCCGTGGATGTAAGAAAGGTGACGTTGTTATCGTCCTCGCTTCTGCTCATCTCACCATCACTGAGCATAAAGTTGCAATAGTGGTTACTGCCAGTGACAAAATGTTTTCTTTAATACTGAATTTTGTCAGAAATGTAACAGAAAAATCAACTTTCTACACAACTTTCAGCACAAAAGTGATGCAACATCTAGCATCTATGAAAGCATTTGCACACATGAAAGCCTGGATCATCTGATTTCTCAGCTGAAAGAACTTACTGCTGAATGTCCATATGTTTTATGAAAGTTTAGAATGTTTTATCATTCCCTCAAAGATGAGCTTTCATGTGCAGTTTAACTGTATTTTTCAAAACATTTACATAATACCTGCAGAACTTCTGGTTTGCCACACCCATTATGCTTTTCTTTATCTTTTGTCATATAGATCCAGCTACAGCTGATGGCTTACGTGATTTCAGATGAGGGAACACAGCAGGTCCACCCAGCTGCTGTTAAACCTTCTCTTTGCCCGCTATTAGGCTGCTGCGTGTTTAGATTATTATCAAAGTAGGTTGCTTTTAATAACGTAGTGGGCCTGGAGAGTTTTGTGGCGCAGCATGTGGCAAAGGGATATTTACTGCTCAAAAAAATTAAAGGAGCACTTTTTAATCAGAGTGTAGCATCAAGTGAGTTAAACTTCTGGGATATTGATCTGGTCAGTTAAGTAGCAGAGAGGGTTGTTCATCAGTTTCAGCTGCTTTGGTGTTCATGAAATTAACAGGTGAACTAAAAGAGCAACAATGAAACAACCTCCTGTTTTTCACTGGATTTACATTTGGCTAGGGTCAGGTGATTTTGAAGAATATGGGTGATGTGCAGAACTGTAGAGACTCTGGAGGAAGAAAGTTGATGAGCTGTACGGCTTCATGCTGGGAGATTGTGATTGTTTGCTTTGAGACTGTTGATGGAGAAGTATAGAGAAGGTCAGAAGGAGATTCACTGTCTCTGTGGATCTAGTGAAAACATATGATCAGGTGCCAAGAGAGGAACTGTGGTGCTGCATGAGGACATCAGGATCTGTGGTGAAAGTAGGGAGCAGATTGAAGAGAGTCTGGAGAGATGAAAGTACATGCTGAAGAGGAATGAAAGTCAGTAGAAACAAGACAGCATATAGAAAGTGAATGCGTATGTGCTTAAATACCTGGGGTCAACCATCCAATGCAATGGATAGTGTACAGTACATGAGAGGTAAAGAAGGGAGTGCATGCAGGGTGGAGTGGAGGAGGTGAGTGTCAGGTGATTTGTAACAGAAGGACAGCAGCAAGAGTGAAAGGCAAGGTTAACAAGATGGTCGTGAGACCTGCTTTGATGCATGGTTTGGAGACATGGGCACTGACAAAAAGAACAGGAGGCCGAGCTGAAGATGTTCATTTGGAGTGACCATGATGGACAAGATTAGAAATGAGTACATCAGAGAGACAGCTCAAGTTGAGCTGTTGTGAGACAAAGAGAGTTGAGGCTGAGAAGTGCAGAGGATGGATAGTGGAAATATTGGACAAAGGATGTTGAATATGGAGCTGCCAGGCAGGAGGAAAAGTGGAAGACCTCAGATTCATGGATGTAGTGAAGGAGGACATGCAGAGGGTCAGTGTGACAGGGGATGATACTAGAGATGGAGGGAGATGATCTGCTGTGGCGATCAATACAAGGACCAAGAAGAAATAATTTTTTTTTCACCATTTTTGTTTCATAAATGTAACAAAAACCTGGCATGTAACTGCAGCCCACTGCGGTCACCATTGATCATTGATTATTAATCAGACGCACAAAAATGTAGCACTGATTTAAGCAGAGGTGTGTTTTATTGCTTATGAATGTAACAAGATTACGGGACTATGAACCTACATAGTCTACCTTTAAGGTGAAACAATCCAAAGAGGCCAAAGAGAAGCGCTGAAAAAAGTTCAACATCTTTGGAAAAATAAACTTATTTGCTTTTCTGATGGGAGAAGACTGAAGCCGAGCACCACGAGCAGAAACAGGGAAAACTGTTTGCCTGGTTTTGTGTGGAAAATGGAGAACTGCCATTATACTTTGGTTTCTGAGAGTGGTCATTATTTTCAATTCAATTCAAGACCCTACAATAATTACAGAGAAAACCCAACAGTCAAAAAGACCCCCTATGAGCAAGCACTTGGCGACAGCGGGAAGGAAAAACTCTCTTTTAACAGGAAGGAACCTCCAGCAGAAGCAGGCTCATGGAGGGGCGGTTATTTAAGGTGCTTTGGACAGATTGAGTCTGTAGCCCCATTTTTCTGACTTTATACTACAAATATTAACACACAAAAATTGTTGTGCATCTCAGCAAATAAACATATTTTTGTCAATGTTGAACTCCTTCAAGTGTGAGGTTTTTTTAGAAAGCCCTTACTACACATATGCATTTCTTACAGGTCCCACCTTAATGGGTTTCATTGCTGCAGCAGCAGTTGACATGCATCAATCACTAACGTAGACGTTATATTGACTGTAAAGTGCACACAAACACAATTTACTCTCCAGTTCACATCTCAAGAAAGCCCTTTGAACTGCTTGTACAGTAGATAGTGGGATGAGACAAGACACAGGACGACCTGCAATCCAGTCTATGCAACTCAGAACAGAAGCGACTACAGGAACACAGTCAAGTGTACTACAGTATTTATACTGAGTGTGTAGCCATCCGAAGGCCAGCTTTAGGCTTAAAAGAAACGGACATTTTGGGAAATTTGCTTATTCACTTTCATGTCACAATTTTTCTTATTTTTAAAAAAAAAAATTTAATAATCAAACTACAATATCTTACCTCAGATTTAGACGTGCTGTTACAGAGCCATGCCACCTGTTTGCCCCCCATTTCTGGTCTTTTTTCTGCTGTGTGGTACTAAGTGAATAAGCAAGTTCCCGTTGATGAATACATGGTAAAATTACTCATGTCTATATAATCACGCTACATAACCATAAATCTCTGTCGAGCTTCAGCTGAAACCCATTAGACACACGTGAAACGCAGCACTTAAATAACTTAAATCTCTCGCTCTGAAATGTCCTGTGCTACTTTCCATCTGACTGGGTGAAGACATTCACGGATGGAGATGTCCTCCATGGATGTCTGAGGGCTCAGCAGGCATAAGGTGGAGGTTTCTCAAAGGCGCTGTAGGAGGATGCGTACAGGACAGGGGCGTTGGGGGTCAACATGTAGCCTCCTGGGTCCCGGGTGCCTGCCTGAGGCTGTGGCTGGGGTGGAATATGAGAGGGCGGCTGGCTCTGGTTCTCCTCAGATGGGCAGCAGGAGGGAGAGGCAGGGTCTCCCACAGGAGGGAGCAGCTGGGGCGTAGCGGGTGCCTGGTGGTTGGTGTTATGCTGTGGGAAAGGAGGAGAGATAGTAAGTGGTAGGCTGCAAAGGCATGTGGAAATTCAGCCAAAGAGACATTTTTATGTGAAGTGTGGCTTTCGTTTAGCAGCCGAGAAAATATCAGCAAAGATCGACTGTAAGTCATCAGTCAGACAGACAAAAATGTAAATCAAACAGCACATCTGTAGATTTAAGCTGGTTGCCTTGTTTAGGAAGATGAATTACTTATGGCACCGTTTCTGCTTTAAGCTTTAATATGAAACAAGCCCAGCAGAGGAGATTCTGCAGCCAATCGAGGAGCCCTGTTATGACGTACAGCTGTGCTTTGAGTTGCTGTTTAGCACTTAGCCTATCATTTTCACCATATTCAGCTTCTTAGTTCAGTATGTTAGTGTGCTAACATTAGCCAAATGGCAGTAAGCAAACTGCAGCTTCAGTCTCCTGTTCTGAGCTGACAAAAGTGGCAGCCAATGTGGTTTTCTGCTGCTGTAGCCCATCAAGGTTTTTCCTCTTTTTCAGACCATCCACTGTAAACCTTAGAGAGCGTTGTGTCGGGGAAAAATCCCAGTAGATAACCAAGTATTTTCTGAAATACTCAGACAAGCCAACAATCTCATGTCACATTCAAAGCCATTTAAATCACCTTTCTTCCCCATTCTGATGCTGCATGGCTAAATGCACTGAGTTGCTACCATGTGATTGGCTGATCAGATATTTGCGTTAATCAGCAGTTGAACAGGTTTAACTAACAGAGTGTAATATCTCTGTATTCTTAGTGGGGGGGTTTTTTCTTGCAGTTTGATCCGAGCCCCTACCTGCATGGATACTGGATAGTTGGGGTAGGCGGGCAGAGCCTGGCCCGGTGGACAGAAATTGGGGTAGGTGAGCATGTGCTGGGTCGGGTTGTACAGGATGTGAGGTGCTGGCATTGGGCTGGAAGCAATGTGAGGAGGCGGCTTCTGCTGCAGGAAACAGTAAGACATGCCTCAGATAAAGGCGAAAACAGCCAAGGGGGTCATTATATAAAACTTAAGACTACTAACCATTCCTGTATAATAACATTTCATTTATAATATAGTGTATTTTTAGATTTATGTATAATTTTTTTTTTTTAACAAAGACTCCTGACCACTATATATTCCTTGTATGCTCCGAGGATGGCGGCCGTGATGATGCCCAGGAACAAGCCGATCACGTTGAGCACCACTGAGGTCCACATCAGCCGGTACAGCTGGACCACATCCCAGCAGCTGCTGACCCCGGTGAACTGGTAGTAGTGTCTGTAGTAGTCGCTGGAAGATGAATGCAGCTGGTTTAGCGTTTTAATTATTGGTGCAAAGCATCGACAATTCGATTTCAAAGGCTTTCTTCACAGCAGCCGAGTTAACATGGCAGGAAAATCAAAAGTGTAACTAACAGGTCAGAAAGCAAGCAGCAGCTGTCCTACTATGTCAATGTTTGGCATTTACTCTTATATTTATTTAAGTCCTTAAGTATCCTAAAACGTTTCCTTTATGGTTCTTATCGTGGTTTCCACTTCATATCCCAGACTGTTTTATTCCATAACACACAGACACCATCCATCACTTGCACTCACTTTATTATTTCCAGACAGCCTTTTATCAACTTACAACTGAGTGCTAACGTGGTTGAAGGCATGGGGGAGAAAGCTCTCTCTCTTTTTGTGTGTGTGTGTGTGTTTAACAGTTTATGGAAAGCTAAAATATCCAAGATTTAAGAGTTGGCATTCATACAAGAAAGAGTTGAAATTTCCAGTGTTGTCCAGGAGAGTTTTGTTTTTCTACCAGCAGTTTCTCTGAGCTGATTCTCATGTCTGGGATGCTATTTTTATGCTGGCCTCTGCCCTCTATTTTATTATAACACAACTATAATATTTTAACTGTGTACTGTGTACCAGTGTACTGAAATAAATTGCCCAAAATTTGTGAAGCTAAATAACACAAGTGCAGGTGCATTATGTCTGTGACGCTCACACTGGCATGCAGCTCGATGGTTCTCACAGTTAGTCTCACCTCTCACAGTTATAAAGGTAGCAACAGTAGCAGGTGTTGCTCCTCAATTTCAGATTGCACGACTTCTCGAATGAGCGGCACATAACCTGCAGTGCCAGAGGTTGGAAAAGTTAAAGAAAAGGGTTGCAACGGCCAGATAAACAAGAACTGCATGGACCGGCAAAACACACACACAAAATTGTCAACACATTCAATTTGTTTTGCAAGGAGAGAAAAGCTGCTGTTGCTTTCAGTGAGCCAGTAAATCCATGTAGTAATATCATTTGACCAGTAGATGTCAGACTAGAACACACTTTGCAAAAGCATCAAAAGGCTGCAAACTCGCACCCCACACGATCATGTATCAACCTAAAACGTACTGTGCTATGTTCTTTAAAGCATTTGCACAGACTATATGCATGTATGAGAATCACCTCAGTGTAGTAGCTGTCGTAGGCGTAGCCGGCTCCACTGGAGAGAAAGGAACACATGCCCTCCTGCAAAGACTTTACATCCTGAAAGAGCGAGAAGTTACACACGTGTGAGTATGAATCCGTCCTCCTCATCCTCTGCAACCCTGCTGCAGCGAAGGTTTACGACATGTAAACTGCCCACTCCACTGGAGCACGAAACCTACCTCATTCAATAAACCTCACTGGACTTTATGCAAAGTGAAAGGTAATAAAATCATTCTCACTGTCCAAACCTCGAATGTGCAATAAATGTGACTTTTACAGTCGTGAGATCACAAAATGAATATATCTGCAGAGGTCTGATAGCACCGGGGGGAATCGATATCAGGGACTCGGTCCAGCTCAGAAACTCTCATTAGGAAACAGAGGCGTCCACAGTTGCTTCCCGGAACAAATGTGTACAAACTGCACATTTCCACACATGCTGATTTAATCTGTGAGTGTTTGGTCCCCTGAAGCTGATTTACTGCTGTCATCAAAGTCTCCTGTGACATAAAGAATTTAATCAGCGCTGTAATTCTGAAGCTTTTCATGTTGCACGGCAGCCCGCTGCAGGTTGAGTATTGAGATCAGTTGGTTTACCTGCAGCCACACATTTCCTGATCTGACCTTTGCATCTGCGCTCATCTTTGTGGCCCACATTTCTTCGTCCTCAGCACGTGTGATTAAACCTGATTTGTGAGAATGGTGATGAATGTGATACTTACAATGAACTCTGAAGCAACTATCCCCTCCACGATGGCACAGATGCAAGCTACGATGACTCCGACGCTGATGAAGATGATCGCTGACACCAGCTAAGAAAGAGAGGCGAAGGGGAGGAGAACACAGAGGAGAGTGATGAGAAAGGATTTTACAAGTAAAACAAACAACAAAGATCAGAGTGGGAAGAACTTGTGTTTTGTTTTATTTGCATGCACATCTCGAAACAAGAGTTACATCAAGACTTTATAAACGTAACACACAAGCACACGTGTGGGTATGTAAGTTTGGCACGTCTGCTGATTGGTCGCTTGCAGTGTCTGGTGAGCAAGACAATAAAGGAAATGTACGGCTTCTCGCGTTGCCAACACAGAGGAGCTTGGTGGCTGATTTACAGGCGAAGAAGCAATGTACGGGATGGAGCAAGGTCAATCCAATTCTACCAATGTGACACACACACACACACACACACACAGCTCAGCAGACCCAGCTGGCTGATCACAGATGTCTGATCATAAACTTTATCATCAAGCATCAGTTACTATGTTATCTGGAATTTGATACCGAAAGACAAGAGAAGAAATTGTGAAAAGATAGTCTAGCTTATTACACACTTACAACTGGTTCACATACGATTTTCCTTCCTGTTCCTGATCTCTGATGCTGTTCAGGATCTTCAGTCTTTCCTGATGTGGTAACCAACTCTGTCAGATATATTTATTTAATGCAAAAGATCTTTCATGGTTAAATTACTGCAGTTGCAGCTGTGTTGAACAAGCAGCTTAAAGTAGTGATGTTGGTTAGGGTGCAGCCTTGCAGACAGAGCCCATCTTGTTTCCTGCAGATCTCAAAGGGAGTTCCCCAAGGTTCAGTTTTTAAGCTCTGTTTTATTTTCTATTTTTTTATAAATGACATTGGGAAAAATGTGCTCACAGCAAAAGTGCACCTTCTCTTCTACACTGAGTCAGGCTATTGAGCAGTTCCTGATTGCCCTTCAACACCTGCAGGTATCGTTGCATTGTGTAAAGTTAACAAGAAGGGGGAAGTCACTTTTTCACACTGGGTTGGGGAGGTTTGGGTAACAAATGAAATAAGCATTTAAAAACAGCATTCTGTATTTATTTGGGTTACCTTTGAGCAATATACAGACCGGGCAATGACCCCCCTGGCAAGTGCCAGTTGGCAGGGAAAAATGTATTCCCTGACCAGTTGGCAGGAACTTCCTTTTGATTACTTTGGTTGCTGGTATATTTCTGCAGTCACAGTTTGAATGGAAGTGAAAGACTTGTCTATAAACACTGTAGAGCGACTCTACAAGCTGTAGTGAAACTGTGACAAGTGTGACACAAACCGGAAGCTGAGACCATTTGCCTTCAAGGTAGCAGTTGCACCTTTTGAAGCATGTTGGTTACTAGTTTCCCTAGCAACTGGTGGGTGTATCATGTCAAATATGGTGGACAACTCTTGCATGCATGATGTCATGTGAGGAACCTTGGTAGTGCCTACTGCTCACGCAATCTATGAACTCAGTATGAACTTTCCTCGTGCATTTTTGGGCTCAGTTGCTGGTTTAAAGTATTTCTCGTTAGTCAATTAGTCGATTATGATCTGATTTTGAGCAAAAAGGCCAGCACCCAGTTTCCTGTCATGAAAAATTATATCATAGGTCCGTGTTTCACCCACTCTTTTCTCTGCTGATGAAACATGAAGATGACACACGTCCTTGGCTGGTTAGCTGATCACAATCACAGCGGATTCATGAGCTGAAACTGAGGTTGCATCTAAATGAAGGAGCCAGGCTGCGTCCATCAGCGGAGGGCCCGCTGCTCCTCGCACATCCAAAGAAACAAGAATCTGGGGAAATTTTCTGCTTTGCTCCAAGAATGAAGAAACATGTGTAGGGTTTCTAACATCCTGATCTGCACATGCAAACCTCAAGCCAAAACACTCAGCTCAAAGTGGCTACACTGACTGACTATATTTTATTTGTAAGACAGCATTAAAATATTAGCTGACATTGCAGGTCCTTTGTTAGTTGAAACTGTGCAATAATAATTTTTTTTTTAATCTATCACAATACTGTGAAACTGGGTTCTTCTTCCAGGGCCTTTGAAGTTTGCCCACTTGATTGGAGTATGTTGGGTTTTGGAGCCGTGACATTATTTACAATCCTGGAAAAAGGTGAAATAAGGTCTTTTGGTACCTGTTGATGTTTGTTACTCTTTGGCAAATCAGAAACAAACAGGTTTGTGCATGTTTAAAACACACTGCTCAGGTTTATTTGATACAAATAATAAAATTGATACAAATGAATATTTAAATTCTTTTTTTCTTGAGCAAAGTAAAATAAGAGCCAGGCTGAGAATATAAGCTTTTCTCTGTGGGTTTTTTATCTGTCACTGGTCCAGACTCTCCACTTCATTAGCGGTTTAAACGACTCTGCTTTTATGGGCTGCGAGTGGGAGATGAGGCCAGCAACAGAGACAATAGAGCCTGACAACTGCATTACTTCACATTACCTTAGCACCAGCTGTCAGCACATAAAATATCCACGCCACCCAAACCTCCCCTGATACTGAAAAATCAAATAGTGTAAAAGATTAAAGACACGCGGCATGCTGTCGATGGCTTTCTGCTCTCAGGAGCCGCGTCAGGGAAGAAACATTAAAAAGATTGGAAAGTAATTCAGTCAAGTACTTTACTAACGTACAACTGAAAAGTACTTTTCTTGATTACTGTACCTTTGAATTCAGGCTGCTACATTAATAAAAAAATCTAATTTTACATAAAAATGAAATGAAAAGAGTAAAAAGCACATCAAATGCCTCGGTAATGTTTCTCTCAATAGGATTTCAAATGAAGACTCAGTTTATTTTGTGGCTACTTGGAGTCAGTAGATCAGTAGAAGCTGAACCTCGACTCTTTTGATCAGGACTCAAAACGTTGAGCCCTTTCTCCACTGACTTTTATTAATGTTCATTCATTTACATGTTTGGGAGGAGCTGATCTACACACAGCAGCAGCACAGGTAAGCACACGCCCTGCCAAATCACCTCTTCCACCACATCCCAAAGGTGCTCTGCTGAACTCAGATCTGAAGACTATGGAGGACATCTTGAGTGACTTTGATTGATACACTGTGGTCATAAAGGGATGGACATGGTCAACAGCAATACTCAGGTAGGCTTTCAATGATGCTCAGTTGGGGCCCAAAATGTCCCAAGAAAATATTCCTTGGTTGATCGCGGCCCTAACGAGCAGCCATCTGAGTTACTGTTTCATTTCTCTCAGCTGGAAGCAGTCTGGGCATTCTCCTCTGACCTCTGACATCAGCAAAGGATTTTCATCCAGGGAACTGCCGCTCACTGGATATTTCCTCTTTTTCAGACCTTTTTCTGTAAACTATAGAGATGGGTAGAAAATCCCAGTAGATCAGCAGCCAACAATCATGCCATATACTGTAAATGTACACTGTCACCAAATGAAGACATGATATAGTTTAATACAGCAAATCCTTATTTCTTTATGTGTCCAGGAGTTACAGATGTGAACGCATCAATGGAAACAAAATCAGCAAAACAGAGAGTGCAGCAAATCTCTGGGCAGGATTTCAACTTTCAAACAGAGATATTTTGGATGTTTCAAATCATATGTGTCAAACTCAAGGCCCGCGGGCCACATCCGGCCCGCGATATCATTTTATATGGCCCGCGAGATGATTTCATACGGCTATTATTAATGGCCCGTGGGTAAATAGCACTCCCACCAGTTATACTACAAATCCCACAATGCACTGCAACACCTGCCGTGCGGGCCAAGACCTGTGCACTAACCCCCTAACACATTGATCAGCGGATAAAAACATCGGTCAGCACTTATTACAGGGCCATTTATAAGCTTATCTGACCTCCAAAAGTGGCCCAACGAAAAGTGGAAAACAGGGATTTTTACAAACACGCAAAGGATCTGATCGCTGACATCTGAGGTAAACCGTCTTTTCCTCGCCTGCAATGCGCGGGGAAAAGAGCGGATTGGTGGGATAAATGAGGGAGACGATACAGAAGACCTGCACAGGTGAGCTGATGGTGCATCACTGCACCAGGAAAC
>VOQJ01038875.1:0-12896 GCA_015052665.1 Apistogramma diplotaenia | reverse complement strand
TCCTTGCACATTGGAGGATCTACGGTGGAAGTGGTCAGCAGCTACAGGTAACTGGGTGTGCACCTGAGTAACAACCTCACCTGGAGCAAAAACACTTCCATTGTGGTCAGGAAAGCACACCAGTGACTACTTTCTCAGGAGGCTGAGACGAGCTGGACTCGGGAGCTCTGTCCTCACCTCCTTCTACAGATGTGTGGTGGAGAGCGTTGTGTGCTCAAGCATCAGTGTGTGGCATGGAAGCTGCTCTGCTGCAGACAGGAAAGCTCTGCAGAGGGTGGTGAAGGCTGCACAGAGGATTGTTGGAGCCAGCCTCCCCAGCACCACGGACATCTACACTTCCAGATGTAGGAAAAGGGCCGCCTGCATCAGGAAGGATCCCACCCACCCAGCACACCCACTTTTTGTTCCGCTCCCCTCAGGCAGGAGGCTGTGGAGCATCAAGTCCAAAACAACAAGACTGAGAAACAGCTTCATTCCAGTAGCCGTAAGACTCTTAAACTCTGCTTGACAACCACATATTTAATAAAACACGGACACTTCCACACTGAGACACTTAACACCCATGCTGCTATAGCTAACTTACTTCCCCACCGTGCTGTATATCTATCTATCTATCTATCTATCTATCTATCTATCTATCTATCTATCTATCTATCTAATTTTTATATTGTTTATCTATATGTCTTGGTGTAATCGGACTGTGAGAACACAATTTCGTTCCACCTCATGTACCACATGTGATGTGAATGACAATAAAGTCTCCTTGAATATATAAATAATTGGACTTCCGGACCTTTGACTCATGAAATTTTGAATATTCCTGTTGTACAAGGACAGTAGCCGGGGCCGGCAGTAGCATAGGACAGGGGTGGGCTCAGCCCACCCAAATTTGATTCTTGCCCACCCAATCAAAACCTCTCATACCGCCTGCGGGCAGCGAAAGGTCCTCCCATTAAGTTACGCCTATGATAGTTTTTATTTTCCACACCTTGACACTTTCTCACACTCCAATTTTGCGCTGCACGCAGGTTCAACTGAACAGCTCTTGTTTCGTGCTCTTCCTTTATCTGGGTCACACTCTAGTTTTCATGTTCATATTTTTACTTCTTTTTATTATGAGCGTGTATCACTTCTCTAAGCCTATCAGTAAGTTTAGCTCTGGAATATCCCGAACACCTCCCACTGCTGCCCGTACAATGTGACTGAGCGGGTTACCTGCTCCGTCTCCTCCTCTGTCTGATCAGCTAGTTTCTCTGCATGTAGCACAAGCACCCCTATGCTAATCCTACTCTGGCCATATCCCCACACCCACAGCAGATCCTTTCTCTGGCTGTTTCAGTGCCGGCTCCTACCGTTGCAGACCTGAATAGCACTGTCTGTGTGGGCACAGTGCTATTCAGGCCCTACCATTGCGATAGTTAGCTAGCACTAGTTCTAGCTAACTATGCAAAACGTGCTTTAGCCAAATATGTTCCGCTCATTCAACCTGGTGTGATACCACACAAAATTTCTCCAAAAAAAACAGAAGACTGATTCTGTAGTTTTTCACAATTTGCATTTTTGCATATAATAAAAATAAATAAAAAAAAAAACACCCACACACATTATACATATAGAATCTAGCCACAGAAGGTCACAAACTGTGTACTTTCTGTGATGGTCCCAAGCACAGGTAAATGGAGAGGGTATACATGTCTGTTAGGGCTGATGTCATGATGACATCGGAGGAAGAGAGGTGGCAGCTGTGACATATTACACCATATAACAAATGAGACAGAATTTACATTCTAGCTTAAAACCGTTGTTTATGTTTAAAAAATAGTAAGGTAATATTACTAAAGTAATACTATGTAGTGTAATGAGGGGGCAATGTGTGACTGTCTACACACAACCATTTAGTAACCAAATTAGTTGTCAAGTACATTTCTTTGGACTAAAGAAAATATATATTATTTTGATTTATTCATTGAAATAATGATCAACATTTCTTGCTTTCTCAGACTGGACCTGTGTTGTCCATGGAAACAATTTCAACATCCATTCGTTCCGTTTTTACTGTTGTACCACAACCAGCTCAGGAACACTTGTGCTTACCAGGCACTCTCAGCCAGTAAGGATATCACATTAGCTCCAAATGCTCTGATGCTTCTGCCTTTGTCTTCTGGGAACAGACAGGCAGGCTGCAGTGCATGATCCTACAGCTTCTGCTACCTTTTGTGGTGCACTAAATAGTGGATGAAGTTTATAGACAAATTGAGTGAGATGTCACTGGAACATGGCTTACTAAATATTACTATATACTTTTTTGGAATAGAGAGCAATTCAAACACAGCCCCTGCTGTTCTCCAAAGGTACACCAGATGTCCTTTGATTTTTCTACCAGCTTTAATCACCTAATTCTGTCCACCTGTCAGCTCACCTGTTCCCCATCTTTCCATCAGCTTTCCATTTAAGTAGCAGAGCAGTTTTCTCAGACAGTGTTGCTCACGTGGCTGCTCTCCAAACTCGTAATCAGAATGCTGTTCTTTCTTAGAGTTATGACAGCATGCTCACTGGATTTGTTTACTCTGACCATCATTAAGTCTAATCACAAGTTATTGCATGCAGGATGTTTTGGACATCGACCCATTTGCTACATACTCAAAATTTGAACCATGAGAAAAAAGAGCTTTCAAATAAATACAAAGAAAACTCGAGAAATGGGTTCATTTAAAGTTCTGGACAAACTAGTAAACATTAATTGACTCTTAGTCTCTGCGAAACAATGAAAACTGGCCTGAAATGTCCCTTTTTGAGTTTTGATTTGATACATGGGTGGTCTTTTTTCCATCATCACTATAATAACAGTCACTTTTGATTTTTTTTTTATTGTGGGCTGAAATTGTATCAACAAATTTTGGATTGTTACAGTTAAAGTCAGATTGCTGTAGCAACAGAGACACAACAGTCTTTTGAAGCTCTAGATGGGTTTGTTAAAATAAGCTTGAGTTGGCATTTTTGACCTTTAGAAGAATTGGTATTTCAACAAGATCTTAACTGTAGCAGCAAAATGTATCTGCTGAGTATCACTTCTGTGGTGAAGTCCTGAATTTACGATTTTAATTTTGAAGAAATCATCAGTGAATCACCACCTTGTCATGGTGGAGGGGTTTGTGTGTCCCAGTGATCCCAGAAGCTACAGTAGCTGTGGTTGAACAGTGACTGGAAATCCTGTAATGCGCTCTCTGTTCAGGCTGAAGGTGTGTGGAGCTAATCCATTCTCATCTCACATAAAAACATGGGTTAAGATGCAGAGTTCAAAACCTACTTTTGCTTTTACATTAGCATAAGAATTGTGTGCTGGGAGCTTCGTGGAATGGCTTTCCTGTAGGTGGAGTGTCTAGGTGGCCCACTTCTTCACACTTATTTTTAACTCTGAGACACAAGTAAGCCTGCAGTCTGAGTGTAAGTATGAAGTGCTTCTCATGGGATAATATATTTTGCTGTATTTTTAAGATATGACCTGATCATTCTCAACTTTTTATGTGAGGAATTTAAATTAAATTCTGAGTTTAACAGTGAGTCAGTGAAGAGAAGCTAAGATGGGAGAAATACGTCTTTAGAGTCCCGGTCAGTACTCTCACTGCAGTATTTTGGATAAGCTGAAGGCTTTAAATGAGTTTTTAGAGTAGCCTGATAATAAGTAATTACAATGGTCCAGTCTACAAGCAACAAATGCATGAACTAGTTTTTCAGCATCACTCAGAGACTTAATGTTGACTCACACTGCTAAGATGACAGAAAGTAGGACTGCATATTTATTTAATGCATATGTTGAAGGATGTATCCGGATCAGAAATGACTGGCTGTATTTGGTTTCTGCTTTTCAGTTGAATGAGAAGTGCATCAATTTGAATTAAAGTTCTTGTGCAGATGTCTTGGGCATTAAGAGAGGTGTCTGATTGGTCCCAGTTTTTCTGCAGTAGGACACCAAACACAAACTTCACAACAGCCAGTGTAATAAAGAGCTTTGCTCAGCCACAAGAACAGAATAGAGTCCTGTAGTGCATTTTCTTCTTACTTGAATTTGTAGTTTCTAAAACTTGTGTCCACAACATGTTCAGATAGAAACTGCTAGCCTAGGATCATTAAAGTTCATCACTGGGGAATACCAGTAGTATGGCTTTCTGAGAAGAAACCTGCAGGACACTGCTCAAAGAAACTACAGCTCTCATTCACACTCAGTGTGTGTGTGTGTGTGTGTGCATCTGTGTGT
Organism: Apistogramma diplotaenia; assembly: GCA_015052665.1. Lineage (NCBI taxonomy): Eukaryota > Metazoa > Chordata > Actinopteri > Cichliformes > Cichlidae > Apistogramma > Apistogramma diplotaenia. The sequence goes on along the minus strand of VOQJ01038875.1, from coordinate 8,641 downwards.
GTGTTTGGCAGTTGTTGTGCAAGGGTTGGAACGCCCAGGGCAGCGCCTGCAGGGCTAAAGTGGAAGGAAGACACAAACAGTTTCTACTGATCACATATGCACAAACAAGATGCACACTGCAAGCTCACACTGTTTTTATGTTATGTGTCGAGAACACATTCAGCATCAGACCACCACACATCCATCTAGACACACTATAAACACACTCTCACTAACACACACACTATACAGATCTACAGCTCAAGTCCAATGCTTGATGTTGATCGAAGCAAAAAACGTGACAAATCGTGACTGTGTGTGTGTGTGTGCTGGTAATTGCAAGTCATTTTTCTATATAATATATTAAATATATATATTAAATTTAAAAAAATATATATATATAGGTTTGTTTGTACTTTTTTTGATTCATTTGTTTGATGCAAACAGCTCTGTGTTGTGGTTGTATGAAGTTGGACTGCGGGTCTGTGTGCAGACCAGCAGCTCTGACAGTTTGACTTCAGTATTTAATCTGTTTAATCCTCTGCTTGCTCTCTCTCGCTCTCCTCTCAGCATTTCCATCTTATCTTCCTGCTTCATGATGTTTGTTTGGAGATCTCCCGTTTTTTGTGTTTCTGATGACAGTGAACACATGTGAGCGCCATGTGGACTCCACTCCAACAAAATCCTCTTTACTGCTGCTATCAGGAAGGTAAATCTGATCTAGTCATCTTCCATTTCTAAAGGGCCTGTTTGATTTGTATTCATGCAGGTTTGTTTTCCATCTAACCGATGGAGAAAAAATGAAAGTCTGTGGTAAAATGGCCAAAGCTGATAAATCCAGATAATCTCTTCAGTCCACAGATCTCCAGCAGCAGCCTGAGTTGCCTGCACAGTGTAAAAATAATAGTTCGTAAAACACATTTAACCTTTAGAGATTGTCTCTTTTTTATGATTAGGGGTTAAATGACTGCTGTGACGTGAGGTTCATGTTTAGCTGAAAAGTGCGGTAACTAAAATCCTGAAAAGATGTTTTCAGCTTGTCAAAAACAATATTACCAAAGAAAATATCAGTTTTTATCACACTTTTTATGTTTTAATGGAATTACTCACTTTTATTGAAAGTGAAGAGCAAAAGTATATGTTAAAAAAATACCTAAAAATCACAGCCTCTAGGTATCAAAAATTATACAAAAAGCAGGGCCAGGCCATGACAGTACCCCCCCCAGGAAACATGCCGCCCACTGCTCCAGCGGCAGCAGCGGGACGAGACACGGCTCAGGTGGAACCGGACCCTCGGGGCGTGGCGCTGAACGGGCAAACACAGGGGCCTGACTGTGGGTGCAGACTGAGGCAGGGACCGAGGAGTGGGAGCTGAGGGGACAGGCTGAGGCTTGAGATTAGTGACTGCAGGGACAGAGGGAGCTGAAGACACAGGGAGTCTAGGTGCAAGCACCGCAAGCACAGAGAGGCAGACAAGGGACTCTGGAGAGAGAGCAACAGGGGACACAGGAAAGGGAGCAAAGACAGGGGACACAGGAGAGGGAGCAAAGACAGGGGACACAGGAGAGGGAGCAAAGACAGGGACACTGAAGACACTGGAGAGGGAGCAAAGACAGGGGACACAGGAAACTCGGGGAGACTGACTGCGGGGACCGAGGACTTGGAGAGACTGACTGCAAGCTCGAGAGCTAGGGGGCTGACCAGAAACATGGGGAAGTTACAGGAAGGAAACAGGGGGCCTAATGGGCCAACTGAAGATACTGGAGCACTATCTGAGGGAGCAAAGGAAGCAGGGGCAAGAGACACAAGGAAGACAGACGTGGGGCTGCAGCAGGTGGATCAGACTGTGAAGCGGTAGGCAGTAGCAACATGTGGCATCGCTGTGGCTCGAGTGCAGGTCTCGCAGTGGGTACCGAAGGCTGTGGTAGAGGTGGAAGCTGATCAGACGCTGAAGACCAAGGTGAGGACACATGGCAGGTAGTCCACATCCGGGGAATAGGTACAGGTTGGTGAGTAAACCTGTCCATGGCCACTCCCACCCACGGAACAGTTGCAGGTGCAGGAGTGGAAGCAGTATGCACCGTTCCACAGCTCTCCGACTGTCCGTGGAGGAGCACATGAACAACTCATCGCCCAGCTCATTTACACAGTCTGTAACATCGTCCGTATCAAGGAATCCACTTAAATCACAGTCCATATTTCTTGACTCATAGGCTTCCACCAAGAGGGGAGACTCTATGATCTCCACATCCTCCGGTAACCAAGACGGATCGTACTGCATGCCTGTGGTGTTCATAAAGTCCTCATTCTCTGGTATCGAGACATGAATATTATTGCTACTCAGTCTGCGAGTGATCTTCCGTCAGCAGAGAGGAAATCCGCGACTTTATCCCGCTTTGCTCCGGAGATGGTTTCGTCTGCGGGCGCCGGGAGTTTCTCCTCTTCCTGCTTGGCGGAGGGTAGAGGAGAAGAGAGGGCGAGTGGAGGGGCAGGTGAGGAAGCAGCTCGGGACAAAAAGAATCCACCTGTCCTCACCACTCGCATACTCGGCGGGGAAGTGTTGCGACCTACATGGGACAGGGACCTAGGGGGGGAACGAAAACACAGGGAAATAAAAACAATAACAGGACCCTAAAAACCAAAATAGGATACAAAAAATAGTGTAAAATGCTTTTTGCTCTTGTACAACTCGGAAGGGCTGCTTATTTATACATTCACTCAGCATTTCCATTCAACTTTTGTTCTGTCAGACTCACACTTATGTCTTTATGATTATTATGGTTTGTTAGCATGCCCTTTAGCTCTCTGGCTTTAGTCTGTGGGCTAGACCATATCTCAGAATTTTCAGCACTAGAACAGATGTTACTGCATTTTTACTGTATATACGGCACAATGAATCTTGGTTTATGTTCATTCATGCATGTCCTCTACAGCCTTTTTAATTCCTGTCTTTGGAAGCCGTAGGTTAAACTCCACACCAGTACGGTGGTGGCCAGTGTGGGCCTATGATCGCTGCTTGTAGCTGCGTTTTGCACTTGGTTTTTATTTTCACTTTAACCCATTAGTTGGGTGGATTGGATTCATAACATTAAATCTACACATTGAAACAAATATGCTTACCCACTATGATGAATGGGACTGCCATTCTTAGGTGAAGAGTTGAAGGTGGGGGACCTCAGTTATTGTCTCCATACACCTCACAGATAAACTCTGATAAACCAGCAGTGCTTCTGATGGGCATTTACATTCTTGCATGCACCTTGGTCAGGAAAAAAAACATTCTGCAAGAAATCCTTAAAAGTGGTTGTTTTAAGTGTGAAAGTCACCCATCAGGACAATCTTTGTTTTATTTTCCTAGTAAATTTCTTTATTTTCATTCTGGAATTATTGGCTATTATTGGAAATATTGGCTTAAAAAGTCTAACACGTTTGGATGCCACTCCCACTTCCAGAAGACTCGCCGGTGCCCAGGTTGATGCTAGAGGCTGAAAGAAAAAGCAGCACAGGATGTATAATGTCGTGTCATCGCTTGCTAAAAGAACAGATTCGGGTGTCATTGCAATGGAGACTTTATGGAACTACATTATACTTTAGACTCACTGATCAGGGACATAATAGAATGATTTTGTCTTGCTTTTTTCAGTGTATTTGCAGTGAATGCTCTCAGCTACTTCTTATATGAATGGAGATATGCTCTTGCGGTTATAACGACACAACATCATAGCTTTCCTTTTGTCATATCTTTTGTAGTGTTGTGCAAAGCTAACATCCAGTGGGGCATAATTACAGATTCCAGTATGTTAATAACGCAGTGAGTGCTGATTTAGCTAAGAGGCAGTGTGTACCGTTTAAAGCCAAGTTTCCCTCGTTTGAATATTCATCACAGTCACACTCAGCTGAAGATGAAACAGCCTCATTGTTCATCAGCAGTAGCGCCGTGCCGGCTCGTTCATGTTATGCACATATTAATGATGAGGATAATTCTTTTCGAGTGATTCCTAATCTGTTGACAAGAAGTCTCTGCAGGCCCTTCAGTCAGTTTGATGCAGATGATCATGACGATAATATTTTATCTATAAATTCCCCTGAGAGGAGAGCTGGAAGTCATTTAGTCAAATTTCAGACTCGTGAAAATATATAAATAAAAAAGCTGATCAAACAAGACTTTTTACTGTTATGAATACAAAGCAACACTTTTCTATGCTGCAGTAATAACGTTTTTGGATACATGAGGAATTGTTACTTCAATGATTTTACACATCAGGGAATGTCCTTCATTCACTGGTATCGTTTATTTATTACAACATGCAGTAATGAGTGCACGAAAAGAGATGGGTTGCAAAGATGCTTGCAGATGTGTGGCATATGTGGGCAGGCTTACTGTTTCAAAGAACAACTGCATTTTATCATTGACCTAATCTATTATATTTATTTAATAAATCAGTCTTCTGGCTTCATTTCGAGCAAGCGTCGTCAACTACATTTGTCCAAGGGCTGACATTGATCTTGGCTGACAGTGTGAGGGCCAGAGTCTCTCGAAAAGTTAAAAGCATTTAAATTGTATCCTAATTAATAAATTATCATTTGAGATATAAATTTGTCAAATTGATACTATTTTTAATGATGCGATGTTCAAGTCTTGCGCTTAAATGTTCTTCTCTGTTATGTGGAGTTGTGGAGACACCACTGATTATAGCTATAATGAGCACAGGAAACTGTAACACATGTAACACATGAAAATGTTACATGAGAGCAACGAGTTCAGCTACGCACAATCTGTACTTTTCAGAAGGCGTTTTGTTGTAGTTTTTTTCTTTCTGTTTAATGACTATAGAAACATGAAGAGTTCAGCTATAAAGCGCTCTAAATCTGCCTGGACACGTTTCTTTTATCTGGATCTTATGTTAAATTTTAGTAATGTAATTTCACAGACAAAGAAGAGTGAGGTGTTTTTTTTTAAATTAAATATAGTAATTTACTTACTTTTTAATAAATTATCTTTTGAGGCAAAACCAGTAAAACCATTTCATAGAGAACAAAAATAACCAACCAGTTGATGTTCCCTGGTTTAGAGGGAAAAAACAAATGTTAATCTATTCATACAATCTAAGTTATTAAAACTAGACAAAAATATAGTTTTGTCATGATACCATTTCCTCTGGTGATGTATTACGGAGCTGATGTGTTCAAGGTTGAGAGCAGATCAAAATAGTTCATTGATCTTCTATTTCTTTTGGAGCCAGAGACTGAAAAGATCCAAACCAGAGCATTTTGTTTTACCTCATTTTCTTTGTCTCTGCCAGTCCATCATTAACGCTGTAAAATTATAATAGGACACACTTTTCATTCTATTATCAAATGGAAATGACTACACTTGAAAAGCATGCCGATTGTATTTTGATATAACAAACTGATCATTTAAATACATATTCTACTCACACAGTCCATGTGCTGTATGTTTTTAACACTTTTTACACTTTTAACACTTGGATTTATATGTTTTGAGTTCTCGCTAACTGAAGCACATGCATAAAGCAGCTCAGTGTTGTTAAACTGAGGCTGCCGCGTGCAAACGATGATCCAGATCCCACAGTTTCCACAACTATTTTTATCACTCGCTAATTAGCGAGATTTTAATTTCTGGTCCAACCTCCAGACGGACCACAGGGGGTTTAACACTCCACAACCTGACGCACCCCACTCCTCCTCTTCGCTCTACCTCCACTGTTGTGTCGGTGGTGATGACTAACAACGAGGAGTAAGTTTAACATTAGTTGCAGGTAGAAACAGATTGTGAATTAATAAATACATTATGACAATGAGAAAGTTGTTAATTGCAAAACATAGAAGCTGAAAGGAGGACTTTTTCCCTAAGCTGTACCCATATGCCTGCATGCATTACTCAGTGTGGGCCGTTGTATGTTGGTTTATTTTTGTTTCATAGTTGTAGACCAAACTGCCTCATGCTTCCAGCATGTTTGTCTGACACACAGAAGTGGAACATACATTACATCACTTACTGTACAGATACTTTTTTCTTCATGCAGTGATGAATGTTTGTCAGATTCAGAGTACATTTTATTACTGTGGAGGAAAAAAACGGTTGTAAAATGTTTGACTTTTAATTGTTTAACTTTGCCTAATTATGATCTGTTCTTATTGTTACAGTGTAGCTGCTTCCATTGCTTAAAGGTATGATTTTAGCAATCTCAGAGATTCAGCAAGGTGGTGAAAAATACATTTACAGTATGCAATATTTATCTTTTTTTTTTAACATGTGATGCTGGCCCTTTTTTCCCCAAGGCGTTCCCAGGCCAACAGATAGGTATAATCTCTCAAGCATGTGCTGGGTCTGCCCCGGGGCCTCCTCTCTGCAGGACATGCCCAGAACACCCCACAGCATACCCCCAGGGACGCCTTATCTAGATCCACAGGTAGACTGGATGGGTAAACTTCCATGTGCACTTGACTATCCTGGAGAGGATAAAGAGCTGGTCCACCGTGTGAGTAGAGCACTGCTTACTGCTCCTGATTTGCCTGATGGTTTGTCTCAATCACTTCAAGACCATCTGTAAGTCTTTCTCCATGGCCTCACCAAAGTCCTCCCACACCTGAGTTTTTACTTCGGCCACTGCCTAAGCCACACTCTACTTGGCCTGCTGGGACCCGTCAGCTCCCTCCGGAGTCCCACAAGCTAAACGAGCCCGATAAAAATCCTTATTCTGCTTGATGGCTCCCGTCACCTCCGGTGACCACAATATGGGTTGGGGATTACCACCACGACAGGCAACAACCACCTTCAGCCTCTGAGCAGCAGCCTTAGCAATGGAGGTGTGGAAGATGGTCCATTCAGTCAATGTCCTCAGCCTCCCTCGGAATGCTGTCAGAGATGGGAGTTGAAGATCTCTCGGACTGGGGCCTCTGCCAGGCATTCCCAGCACAGCCTCACGATACATTTAGGTGTGCCAGGTCCCCCACCTCCTGATCCAAGTCACCACCAGGTGGTGATCAGTGGACAGCTCAGCTCCTCTCTTCACCTGAGTGATGATACGATTACAAAATCGATCATCAACCTGCGTGTCCTGCGTGTCCTGCGTGTCCTGCGTGTCCTGCGTGCCCTGCGTGTCCTGCGTGTCCTGCTCCCACATGCACTTACTAACATCCTGTTCGAACATGGTGCTCGTTATGGACACACTGCTTTGCAAAGAAGTCCAATAACAAGACACCATTCGGTTTCAGATCAGGCAGGCTGTTTCTCTCAGTCGCACCCCTCCAGGTCTCACTGTAATTGCCCATGTGACCTTTGAAGTCTCCCAGCAGGATGATGGAGCCACCGGACAGAGTATCTTCAAGCACCCCACCCAGTGACTCAGTGAAGGGTGGGTACTCGAAACTGTCATTTGGCACATAAGTGCAAAAAACAGTCAGGACCTATTCCCGAAGGTGATAATTCCATCTGTCCTCTGGTTCTGGATTTGACATAGATATATTTAGTTTTATTTTGTTGTAACATTTTTTTCTTAATTCAGTTCGTTTTAATTTGTTTTCTGAACAGTTTTGCTTATTTGTTTGTTTGTTTGCTTAGTTTCAGTTTAGTTTTCATCTGTTCTACTATTAGTTTTAGTTTTTTCATACTTTATATGTCAGGCGCAAGATTCGAGGTGCAAGAGTAACTATTCTGTAATAAGAACTGAGCAAAAAATACAATTAATAAAGCTCTAACAATCAACTGTTCAAGAGACCACGATTATGTCCTAAATGTGTGCAATACTCAGGACGCACAGGAACCCAATTTCTGTCCATAATTTATCTTTGTTTTAGTTAGTTTTGTAAACACAACACAGTTTCAATTTTTCCTTTTATTGATTTTATTTATTTCAGTTTGTTTTTTATTTCAGTTTTCCTTATTTCCTTTGTTTTTGTTAGCGATAATAATCTAAGCTGGACACCATATGTTTGACTTTTGAACCAGAGAAATGTGTATTTAACAAACATATAACAGAAAATCATATTTCATCTTCAGATCGACTGCCTAGCTTTGACTAATTGTGATCCTGTTAATTACATTCAAATAATAAATAATACAACAAAATCAACTTCCCCTGACTGGCCCCAACATCCACTGTGTTGGCTGATATGCAACTATAACAATAAAACACTTGCATATACAAGGGCACAGCTTTTGAACAGCTGTCCACTGTATTCATCACAATGCTCGACAGGGTTAAAAATGCCCCTTTTTTTATGAAATCTGTAGTTTCCAAAATGGCCCATCAAACAGAAAAATCCTTTAAAAAATGTCCTCATATCCTAAAATCTCATGATTATCTTCACTTTCTTTAAAAAGAAAACAAGTATTACAGAACCACATGGACACATGGCATGGGTCAGAGCATCCTTGTATTTATCTATTTATTTTTTTCAGTTAGAGGAGTCGGAGGCTTTGGCAGAAGTCCTCACAGAGAATTCATCCAATAACTGTTGGAGAGCGAAAGACAAGAAATTAGTTTTCTTCTCTCTGCTGAAATGAAACAATATGAGCTATACTGTTTGCTCTGTGTGTGTGTGTGTGTGTGTGTGTGTGTGTGTGTGTGTGTGTGTGTGTGTGTGTGTGTGTGTGTGTGTGTGTGTGTCATGGAGCTCTCCCGATCTCGCGTGTCAC
>VOQJ01038862.1:91655-116388 GCA_015052665.1 Apistogramma diplotaenia | reverse complement strand
CACACACACACACACACACACACACCTTGTATAATGTAATGTTTATACAATGTAACCCTCAACAGTATCTAAATCACTGACACTGCTGAAATTTGTTTCTACTTTAGACACTGAAAATGTATCATTGATCACATCACAGATCAATAATATGGGGCAGTTTCTAAGGAAAGGCAGAAAAATAACCTTTTAATGTTTTTTATGGTATCATATCATGTGTTCATGACCCATTTCATAAAACATTGGCAATTTCTTTCTTTATTTTCAAATAAGCTTTTGTCAGAGAAACAAGGTCACTTGAAATTGAACGAATAATTTTGAAACACAGTTTTCTGCCAATTCAATTAAGGTTATAATTTACTGTGAAACCATAATGCTTCCAAAGATTTGATATTGTGGGAGTGCTTATATGCTCCGGTTTAGCATTGGAATACACGATGAGGCTTTTCATACAGTATAGTTCAAGCTAACCAGGTTAATGTCTCCTGGCGAGCAGTTTGAGCAAGCAACCTACTGCTAAAGGTTACTGGTTTACTGGGGTTAGCAGACTGAGCCTAAAAATCATGTGTTAGGCCTCAGTCATGTACCCTGGAAACCTGCTGGCAACCCTGTGACAACCTCTGGTCATGAGGGGAAAACAAGTATGTTTAACAACCAGTTGCAAGTAGCTGCTGAAGGTTTCTGTCAGACTGTGATGCACAACTTTTACTTTGAAGGCGAAACCTTTCCACTTCCACTGCACTTTGAAAGTTTCACCACAGTTCAGACAGTATATGTTAAGTCTTTGCATTTTACAGTTCTTTCCATCCCTTTAAAAGTGACTCCTTTTAAGCAAGGACTGTAGTTTGTGTTTGGTTTGTGGTTGTCATGTTGTGTTAAAGGGTTGTCTTTTTATTTTTGCAGAATGCTGTCATGCATCTGTCTTAAGTGGTAACAAATGTGTTCAGTTACATAATGTGGCTGCTGAGGCCTTTCTGCTCACATAAGCTTATGCATATGAGATCTTGCCACCATAATTTTGTAGTAAGTAAGAAAAAAATGACCCAGCAGCAGCTTAACACAAAAAGCTAGACTGGCTGGCAAGTGGTAATAAAAGGAACTATAATCTCAACATCGTGAAACAAATAAGGGGCCTGCAGCAGGGTTGCAGGGGAAAAAAATAACAAGGGAAACACAAATTTCCAAGAGGAGAAAAAGACGAACTCAGGAAACACACAGAGCACAACTGCTCGTTACTCTGACAAAGACCTACATTAGGAAAGACACAGACGGACGGCACACTAGGGAGAAGGTGATAAGGCATAGATAACCTCAAACAGACACTAGTGAGGGTGGGAAGAGAACAACACGAGGAAGTAAAAACCTGAGGGATTAAACTTCAAAATAAAACAGGAAGAAGTAGCAAGGAAGAGAAGTAGTTAGGGCAGATAAGAGAATAAAATGTGAACACAGAATGCACAGAAAAAAAAACATGTAAATAAAAATAATAAATCACTCACAAGGTCAAAGCCAATAAAACGTTATAACAGAAACTGACTTGTTATCGTTTATTTTTTCTCAAATTATAAGTATTTAGAAAACGAATTGAACTTCAGTTAAATGAAAGGACGACTGATCAAATATTTCAGCGTGAGATTCTGACGGTGTTTGGTTAGTTGCTATAGGTTTTGACAAAGCAGCACATGACAGGTCCACACAAATCATGCTGCTTCAGCAGATAATAGGTGCTTGGGAATCCAGGAGTGTAACACAGATTGCAAGCGAAGTGTGAATGACATAAAAGCTAATTAAACGTCCCACATAGCTGTGGCTTTGACAGTCCTTTCAGAACGGCTGATTAACTGAAATATTATAAGGTTGTCTGTATGCACAGTGGAAGAAAATGCCTTCAGAAATCAACTGATCTATTTGTGTATGTGGCTTATTCAGAGATGATGGTCTTAGTTTAATTGCCTTTTTAGAAGAAAATGTCATCACAATGTGACAGATAACAAGATCAAAGAGGCATCCAGTCATTGTAATCTAAGCATAGTCAAGTTGGCTATATTTAAAGGGCTTTTAACAGAACAGGTTTGCCACAAAGTGCTTTCCCAGAGCAGCTGAGCAGAAGCATCCTGTTGTTTAATGGTGCCTAATATGCTGTAGGAGTTTGACCTGCAGTTACTGTAGCACATCCACCACTTCAGCTGCATCAACGCTTCTGCACGGCAGCTCAGTACTTCACTTCAACTCCACTGCGAGCCACTCGTCTAACACTAAGACTAAATCTGTGTTTGTTCTTTTTAGCTAAAAATCCTCACTTTGCTGATCTGAATGTGTGAAAACGAGTCGCTCCTTCTGCACATCTCCACAGGAAACACACCAGCAGTAGCAGGATAATAGCTATTGATGTGGCAAAGTTAAAAAAAGTCAAAAAAGTGAGAAAAAAAGTCGCGATAACTTTAGTTAACAGGCTCTTAAATTTCAAGAATGACAAAGTGCAATGTACTGCAAATTGGTCAATTAACTAAAAACGCATTGGTGAGGCGAACTAAACCTGGTTTCCATGTGCAAAGATCTGTGCACAAATCCACCATAATTCAAGTTTCAAGGCAATCCATTGTGCAAATTATAACTGAGGAGGAAAGGAGGTCATGAGAGAGTTAGTCGTTTGAGTGACTGAGAGGGATTTCCATCAGCTGCACAACAACAGAGGGGGGTATTAGGCCTTGGCACAGAGCTGCTACCAACTGTTGGTCTGCTACAACAGCAATGAAAGAAGCTGCTTTGAGTATGAAGAGCTTACTTTAATTATCAGACACTGGAGTCAACAGTACAGCTCACTGTGCCTCTCTCTGATAGTGTAAGCAGCCACATACCTGCTAACACACAGTGGAAGCAGGAAGCTGCATGCAGGGTTTTCACAGCAGTGGAAGTGCAAATGCAGCCTGTGAGGTTCGAGAAGACTGAAACGACATGAATCCTGAGTGCAGCAGCTTAACATTTCAGAGAGCGGTTTATGCAGATGAGAGAAGAATTCAGAATAAAAGGTGATATGAATCATTCTAAGTGGACAAGGAATTGTAGCATGAATGAGTAGGCAAGCAAATTACAATATGAGAAAGTAACAAATGATAATCTGAATGCTGTGTGATTAGTCATGAATTTTTGGCCTTGGAATGAGAGGGATTAAAGCACATGTGTGCTTCTGTATATGTTAAGACAGTCGTTAGCACTTCTGTGTTAAACATAATGGAGAGGAGGTCCAAAAGTTACAAATTCTGATTATTTTATCATTAATTTACATAATTTACCATAAAGGATTATATAAAAGATCCATTATGTCAAAACAACAAGAAGCTATGAGACGCATGCAGCACAATCTAAATGAATTCTAAAATGAAAAGCACTATTACTCAAACAGCATGAAAAAAACCGAATCCTTCAAGAATGAAAAGTTTATTTCTGTTTTTAATGCTTTGGGAATATTTTCCTGCAGATGGTTCTGTTGTAATAAATCTAAGGACTTTTGAGAAAATCATTTTGCAGCAGTGAAAAATATTTCCATCTGATGGGTATGTGGGCTGGAAGTGTCGAGTTTGAACTTGCGTGATATACTCCTCGACCATCTTCCAGTCACAGGTATGCAGGGCCCATGAAGTGTTTGCTTGTAAGGGAAGATTCCCTGGTTTCCCTAATACAAACAGATCTTTCCAAAGACTCAGATCCAAGAGGCGCTTTGAATCACTTTTACTCTGATCTGTAACGTGAAACGAATTTGCCCCGTTAGACCCTATCAGGAGATTTTATCCCTACACAGAAAAGCTGCCAGGACCAAAGGTCTGTAAATCACTGGATCAACCTTCTACACCAAAGAAAATGTTGACTGGCCCTTCACCTCACTGTGCATTTACACTTTGATACCCGCTGCAATCAGGAGCAGAGACAGACAGCAGAACAAAACAAAGGAAAGAAAAGAACTAAGCAAAGAACTTTATTATTATTAAGTTGTTTAAACAGTTCTCTTCCCGCTGTAGTTTTCATATTCCAGTACGTTCAAGGCAAATACACTTCCACAAAGGAACTGTCACTTATAGCTCCTCCAGTATCCTTTCTCTGTCTCCAGGTGCATCTCAGGAACTCTCAGAATCACTATGATGGATTACGAGCCAGTTCATTTCATGCACACGCAACTTGCACACAGCTGCACAGGCAAATAGCTGTGTTCACACTCAGCCACACCCTGTACTGTTCGAGGGGAAGAGAGCGAAGACACAAAGTTTGCTCAAGTACATAAACCATGGGGTTTATGTAACATTATGAAAATGTTTGCAACCTGATGAGACACTCAAACAAAGGCATTTTAATGAATTGTGGCTAAAGCTAAAGCTATCAAGTTCAGTTCATTGTTTATGACTCTTTCTAGTATCAAATCACTTGAGTTGTATAAGAGAAAGAGGATCTTGTAACTTACTGCAGTTTGAGGAAAGTTACGTTTAATAATGACTTTATTATGAAATAATGTTTTGAATGGAAGAAAAATTTTTTTTTATTCTATACGTGGAGAGTTATTGTTCTTTAAAAGAAAATCTGTATGAGCAAAACTCATCAATGGCCAGTCACTAAGAGAAAAATCAGAAATCGGAAATAGCCAAGAAAATAACAACCCAGCGGCTGAGAAAGACCTGCAGTTCAAACAGAATCTGAGTCCTGCACGATCAACCACCAAACAACCAAACCAAAGGTCATAAAACTCTGAGAGCAGACTCACGGCCCAATGCAGAACCTGTATAATCAATGACGTTCTTACAAGTTTAACATTTTTGCGTACAGGCATAAAGTTTGAGTTAATACTTTAACCGCATTAAGAGCACAATGTGCCAACACTGAAGAGCGCCATCAAAAATAAAATGAATCCACTCTGTGGAGCCTGTGAAGCCAGGAACACTTGTCTGCTCATAACATGTGATGGGAGAAAATCATTTGCTACAAATAAAGCCCTGCAGGCTGATCATCTGCACTGCTTTGGCCCTTTGAAGAGGACTTTGGGCTTCATTACCTGGCAGGCTTTTAATGTGCAGCAGAACATATGGCAAATCAGTAAGAGATGTTTATGTGAATCTCTCAAAAACTCCTGCACTGCACCACTTGTTGGAGGTTCAATAGCTGACCTGTCCAGTGTGCATGCTATGTGTAAAAGTGATATAATGTAGCCACTGAAATGCCTTTTGGAGACACGCTAAAGTCAGTCCCTGTTTGAATTATGCCCCCCTCAGGTGTGGGTGTTGGCAGGGGGTTAGAGGTGTCTTTGAGTGACACTTACATGAATGCAGCAAAACTTCCCACTGCACTTTAATGTAGCTGAAGAAGGTAAGGGAATTATTGTGGTGGGAAGTAACCGGACCAAGGGCTAAACAGACTCATCTCTGGTTATCACATTGATTTTTCTGATCTCTCTCACACCGCCTTCCTCTCTGTTTTCATGCCGCTCTCTGGCTCAGACATTCATCTGGAGTGCTGTGTGAACTCCTCTTCTCAGCGGGAAACGGTGAGATCTTCAGACTGAGAGCTTTTAAAAAGCGCCGTGATTGCAGACCAACCCAGGGCTAGGTATTCCCCTAAGACCGAAATCGTTGCCATGGTAACACCCACTGTTGGCCCTGGGCTGGAACAAAATAATGCACACAGGAGGTGGAAAGAGAGAGTGCCTGAGCAGGTAATCCATTTGACAACACAATGCTCAAACATGCCAACCCTCTATGATGCTTATGTTTCATGCAAACCTGACTCACAGTAGGTACTACTGACAGCATTTGAGTCTTCAGATGCTCACCATACCCAGCTGACAGAGAGAATATTTTTATTGCACCTCCAAGGTGCAGGGATACCAGTGCAGCTTATTGGATCTTGAAACGTGAGCAAAGAGGACATCTCTGTGGGCAGAGTGCAACACTCGTACGGAATGCAAACAAACACATTGATCACTTTAATTACCTTCATTGTCCTTAAGGGTAAAGTTGGGATTAACCGGTAGCTGGCTTGGTAAAGCGAAGGAAAAGCGCTGTCCATTGGCAAAGTCATCCTTATCCACTGCTGTGACAGTCTGGATCACCTGTTGTTCAGGAGACAAAGGATAAATCACTTTCCAGAGACGATCCCTGCAACATTTAATTATCTGCCACACCACTTAGAAACACTCACTCTGATTGCACAGAGGACAAGAAGCTGATTTAGTTTCTGTAGCATGTCTTGTGATTTGTTGATCATAATTAGTCACAGTCGGAGTGCCGCTGACCTACAGCCAAACCATCATGTACCTTTTTGTTCCTCCTCACTCGTGTGTGCTGCCTGAAGGAGACTATCTGGATGTGACACATCTGAGAGCTTTTGGCTTGCACGAGGGGAAGCTGGAATCTAACAATGAACGGGGGGCGGGGGCTCTCGGGGCAACCTTCCTGCCACTTTTGTCAGATCACTACCCTTAATTGGCAAAGGACACAAGGAGAGCACGCGGGCTAGTGTTGAGAGGAAACAATGACCTAATACCCTCTGTCACCAAGATAAAGTTTAAAGTGTGAGATTAGGGACATTTTTTTTCTCTCCTGGTGAACGTGCTCGAGCCTCCGTCCGTTCTGTGTATTTGTACTTAGGTGGATGTCATGCTTGACAGAGTGGCTGAGAGGAGCCGTGCTCTCTTTCTCCTAATGGCTCCAAAGCTAAGTTCTAATTACTTTGGTTTTAATCAGTGTTGAAAAATAAAAGAGACGTGCTAAAATGATTATTCTTAAAACTTTGGAAATCAGACTTGGCTGTCAGCATGACAATGTCTGCATGGTTTGATAGTGGGTCTAAGAATTGTGTCATTTGGAGTTCAGGGACAGTCAGCTCTGCTAAGAACGAGGGTGTTTTAGTCCTTTGGCCTAAAGGTTTAAAATACTCCTCACACACTAACAATATGATGGGAATATTCCCATCATATTGTTGCTTTTGTGCTGCCACACACGCCTGCCAACAACACTTCATACCTATGATAGAACAAGTCGACTGTAAAATGTTCCGTGTTGGGATAATGATAATGATGCCGAACCCATGCACTGCACGATTGGGTGATTAAAGAGGAACACCCTTCTAAACAGATTTACTGTACAAGGCTTAACTTTATTAGACCAACACCCAGTGTACGGCCGATGCTGCAGCTCTGCTGAATAGTATTACCAAAATAATGTTGTTGCTTCTGTAATGGACAGTATAATTATACTAGCTTTAGTGGTTGATTGTTATCCTGGATTCATTTCTGACTTCTAAGAGATTCTAAGAGATTTATAGAACATTTGTGTTTTCTTGTTTTTTATGGCAGGTGGTCTGATATGTTTGTTGAGCCTTGTTCTTTTAAAAATACACAATGTTTAAAAAAAAGGTGACTTTTTGGTTTGATAGCACTTAATTGGAAATGGGTGTCATATTACAATTTTGATTGTCATCTTCCAACAAATGTAAAAAAAATTCCCATTGCTGTGGTATTTTCTTTTAAAAAAAAGAAACAAAAACAGAGTGTAAAACATTAATGAGGAGCTCTGCTTTAAACATGCATTGTCCTCTGAATCGTGGTATCCCACTGTTTCATTCAGTGCATTATACTACTTACCAGATATTCCCCTGGGCCAAGAACCCTCAGGCTACAATGTAACCTTAATACAAATTTAATACAAACTTTCATTCGAACTTTTCTTCAAAGTTTTCTTCTAACAGCTCAAAACTATTAAAAATGTATTTAGTTGTGGCTTCCTAGTCTTTACTTCATCATCCTTTGCCGAAGCAGCCTCTCAGCCATTTTCCATGCTGCTGATCGCGCTGTATCTCAAAAACCTTCTTAATTTGAATGAATCAAAGACTACTGAGTGCAAATTGGAATGAGCTTCGATTTAGAGCTGTCATGGTTTGCTGCTGAGATACTCATTTTGAATGAGGGATGATTAAGCAGCTCTCTGCAGTGCCTTTGCAGTCTCTTACTGTTCAGCTCTCAGAGCGCAACCCCCCAAACTGCCGAGGAAAACAACAGTTCAGTGCACAATTCACACAGTCAGGGAAACTTAATGGACAGCACTCAGCACCTTTCTTCTGAGATGTTTCTGACTTGAAGGAAGGTTTCAATACGTGAAGACAAAGACGGAGGAAAAAACACTGAAGCAGGCGCTTTGTGTTTCTCCAGGAGTCCCCACTACTCACCTGTCCCGGCCTTGAGCTCTCACAGACAATAACTTCCTCGTCTGTTGCTATTTCAGGCGGATTGTCATTCACATCGAGCACCTGAACAGTAACAGGAACATGACTGAGAAGGCTGGGATTGTCTGAAGCAGAGAAAGAAAGAGAGACGAAAAAGATGAAAGTATGAGCCTTAATAAAGTCAAACATTCAACACTGCGATATGAAACTAGGACAAACTGTGCTCTTCTTCTTTGAGTGTTTATGGGTTTTATCTTTGGGCTGATCATTATGAAAGCACTGAGGGGTGCAATGTTAAAGAAGGCAATGTTGTTTATTAAAGATTATAAATCATCCCTGTGTGGCACTTTTTTTTCTCTTCAGCTTGGTGATAATAAAAGCATAACCCATCTTACATGCAAAACACTTCATTTGTAAGAATAAAAAAATATAGTAAATGATTTATTCTTTACTTTTTGGACTTTTTCCTTCATTAGATAGTGAACAGTGAAGGGGGGGGGCAGGAAAGCGAGATAGGGGAGGATACGTAGCACCCACTGAGGAACCCCCACCACCCTTAATATTTTAGTTTTTAAACCCAAATTATTACAGGGACAAGAATGCAAAAAGATCCAACAAAAAGGCTTTTGTGACCTGTGACGACTGTCTGCAGCAGCATCCATACGAAGCAAAAAACAAGACTAAATTTATAAATGTAAGTGTCAAAACCTGGCAGCTTGAGGTAGTCTTAATACGATTTGGAGGATACAGGTCACATGTGATTTTTCTCTGGCCCCACAGCAATGGCCCTTGAGCAATCTAGTTAACCTCAGAAGCCTGCGGCTCCTCTGTCACTGACAGAACGCTTGCTTTGTAGCTTCCAGGTGCGAGTTTGTTTTACATTACGAGTGTAGCAGAACAGTGCTGAAAAATAGCATGCTTCCTCAGCAAAACCTGCTATGACTCTATATTTATATATATATATATATATATATATATATATATAAACGCAGGTGTGCATGCCTTTCAATTAAATTAATGGTTCCAGATTTTTACTTACTTTATCTTGTGCGGTGACCCCACCACCACCACCACCCCCACCACAACTGAAGATTTGGCATTACACCAATGGTATTCTAAGACCATATTCCCACTAAAAAAAATACCATTTTGAACCACAGAACACTACATTTTTTTTTATCATACTTTCCTCTAATTCCCTTTCCCAGCTCGGACAGTCTATTCCTGCTCGGGAAAAAATCGCTGCAGGACGGCTCACAGCGAACTGCTTGGTGCTTTGTCTCGATGACACCGTGTCCTTGCTCGTTCAAAGAGGTAAAAATTTATCATTCCGCCTTTTGACGGCGTCTTGGCATGTAACTGTATCCTTGAATGCTGAAGAGAAGTTAAGGGAAACATTAGCATTCAGAATCCCACTCGCCTGGCAAGAGATTTGCCTAATTGTGATTACAAATTATCCGAGTTACCTGATAGCAATTAAAGTTTGGGGGGGGGGGGGCATGTATTGATTTAATTAATTTTCACTGCAGGAAAGGACACTCAAACAATTGAGACTAATTCAATTTTTTAGTTAATTATAAGAAAAAATAATACTTTACATTTTAATCAACATGCAGATTTTATCCTTTACTGTTGTTTTCTTGAGACTTGATGTTATTACTGACACAGGACAATTATATTTATATTGCTGTTAGCAATGCCACTTAACGATCATGATATGTATAGAAATATAAACAAACTGCACCCCTTTTCTGGTTAACTACAAAACCTTAATTATTTCACTTTAAGCAATTTTCTTGATAATTATTACAGAAATTATTTTCCTTGTTATTTACCATTCAAAATCATTTGTATTTTGCAGCATAGCTCAAATAACACGCAAACAATTATTTTGTGATGTCAAAATAAGAAGAATTTAAGCATTTATGTATTTATAAGTAGCTGCAGCTTCTCTATTGTGAGCCATAATATAATTTGACTGCTTTTCAATTGCACAGCTGGTTAGAACACGTAGTGACAATGACCTCATTACAGGACATTACGTTTTTGTGTATTCTTCCCAAATATTTAATCGGTAATTATAAAACAATTGCAACCAGTAAGCAGTGAAAGTGTCCTTTAACATACGTTGTTTGGAGAGTTGTTTTGGTTCAAATAAGATGACGTATCTACATGAATATTTTTCTCTATAGAAAAAGGGAAACTGCTCAGTGCAGATTCATGTGCTCATTCCTTTCAGAACCTTTCTTTTGTTGATATTGATTTTGACTCCAATTCTAGCCTCTGTCTGACTATACGATCCCCTCAGGGTGTCTTGTTATCTGCTGGGAGAGCATTAAAAAAAGAGAAAACTCTCTGGGTAGAACTACAGCATACACCTATTTTGTAATTTCTACTTTTTAAATCATGCTGTCATGGTACAGAACTCCCCCATAATTTGAATGCAATTCTGATTTATAATGCCTCCTATTAGCTTGAGGCGAAACAAAGCAAGAGTGGAAAGAAAGATCAATCTCTTGAGTGCCTCTTTCAAGCAAATGCATTACAGCATTTCAAGTGTTTATGAACATTCAGTTCATTATGTGCACAGCACATTTCTACCTCCCTATTTGCTTATTTACCTTTTACAAAGGGTAAATTAATTTTTTATGAATTCATAAACCATAAAATCCACTTTGTAAAATATAACAACTGTAAAATTAAGCCTTAATTAACTGCCTGAAATTGCAGTGCTACAACAAAAATCTAATTGTTGCTTCATATTAGCTTCAAAGAAAAAAAATTGAATTTCCAGCCTTGTTTACAAAAAAAACCCAACAATAAATAAAAGAAAATACTTTCAGAGGCTCTTTTGCTTTGTTGAGATGGCAGACAGAAAAACCTGGGTTGGAAAAATACGCTTGGCATCACTTCTACCCACTCATGAACACTCACATAAGAGCAAACAGATGTGCCAGCTGCAGTACATTTACTCACTCGTGTAAAAATGTGATCTATGGAAAGCAGCCTGGTACCTACCAACCTCCGAGGCCATAACAGTGATGTTGTGCCAGGGCATGTCTTCCCTGTCCAGGGGCTGCGTTGTATATATAACTCCACTGTATTCGTCAACTCTGAAGTAACTCATACCTTCCTCTTTGCTGTCTAAGAAGTATCTATTGAAAGAAAAATGAAATCTTATTAAATCCTGCATATGAAGCAGTCTTGTCATGATGAGGCTATATGCTATATAATAAGCAGTTTAAAGAGAGAATGAAAACAGACATCAAGTGCTCTTCACACAGTAGTTCCTTGGCCAACCCTTTATTTCTTTTCTTAATAAAATGGGAAATAAGTGCAGACATACATGGAAATGCAGCATATAAGAAAAACAGAATTTGGAAAATTTGAACAAGCTTCAAAGTCAATATTTTATATGACCACCTGTAATTTTAAAGGACATTACAAAGCTCTTCTTCGAATGCTCGCTGTCCTTTCTTCCATTCTCTGTCAAAATGATTCTGCACTGCATCAATAATGCTGAGGTGTGGGTTCTGGGGAGGCCAGTCCATAACTGATGGTATTCAGTTGTGTGTGTTTCCACCCATGTGTGCTTTCACTGCATTTGCAGAGTGTTTGGGATCACTGTTGTGATGCTTTCCAGATGGTAGTGCATAGTGGATCCAAATGTGATGTTATATTTCTTCATTCATAATTCCTTCATTTTTGACAAGACTCAACATCAGAGGCTGAAATGCAGCATATTTTACAGATGGCTGTGCAAGCATATTGTTGAATCTCTCTCCTGACCTCCTTTGTACATATTGATGATGATTTGAACCAAATAGTTCAAGACCTCTCGCCATTGATTTTCAGTCAAGTTCTTATGTAATTTGACACACCTTAGCATTTTCTACCCGTTTCCCTTCATTAAGAATGGCTCCTTGGCTTCCAGGTCCACTGTTGAGAGGATGATAGTGCAGCCAGTGAGCTCCCCAACAGTTCTGTGAAATAACCCCTCAAAAACTCCCCTCTTTCAAATGTTGGTAACTATCCTGATTAATGATGAAGAACGTGGTTTCAGGCTAGAAGTAGGACAGCCATGAATGCAATGGGAAATGAGACTGTGGAGAGGCATAATAGTCTCCCTTGAACCCTTGAACCATGCACAAGTATTCTCAATGAAATCTGGGAGTTCAGAAGAGACAACCGAGCACAGTTATCAGACTTTAAAAAACAGCTAAAGAGAGCAAATGATCAGGTGGATGAAGCAGAGGGGAGAATTGATCAAACTGAGGCTGTACTACAGGTAACACCAATGCTAATTAAGCAGCTAATGCAGCGCCAAAATAACCTGGAGGCGAGGCTTATTGAGCGGGAGGGCCAGGCATGGAGAAGCAATTTGAGGATTTATGAAATACCCGAAGAAAGAGAAGGTACTAACATGGTCAGAACTCTCCCAAGCCGAAGTGTAATAATATGCATGAAAAACTTGTGTTCAAGTTCAGAAGCTCCGAAGTGGAAGAGAAGGTTGTCTGGAGAGCATGGCAGAAAAAAAAGAGTCTCACGATAATGTTCATTTTTAGGTCAATCATGATTCTTCCACTGAAGTGTTCAAGAAATACAGTGAGGATGCCAATGCTCAAAAATACAGAGAGAAAGCCAAATAAAGGTCCTGTATCCTGTAATAACGTGAGTCTTCTATGGTGACGGCAACATCAGAAGGCTACAGTGGCAACAAGGGACATGGCAGGGTTTCCAGCTAATGTGGGGAGGCCCTTTGATTCCCCCTAACAACAGGATCTCCAGTTCTTGTCCACTTGGCAGGTAACAGGGAGAATGCACAACGGGACAAAAGAGCAAGACTCCTAATAGTAGGTGACTCCAGGCAGCCAAAGAAAAGTCACTGCTCACAATATATAAAAAAGAAATAAATAAAAGCTTCAGGTATTCAGAAGGCAATCTTCTACAGCAGGTGACTGAGGGCCTAGATTTGAATCACAAAAGCTGGTAAGTTTTTGAATGATACACCTCATCTACAGTACATGTCCAGAAGTGCCACTGACCTCTACATACTGGTATATCCTGGGACTCCAGAGAGCTACTTTTAATCTACGTTTAAAGGAGTGGAGAACTCCTGACTGTCACATTATCCAGCTTTCAGTGACTTTAATTCTTTTGTTTCCTTTAGAGCTCTGTGTGGTATGTGGACACTTTTCAGGGCCCAACAAATGTTGTCATGTGGGATTTTTCCCTACAGGGATCTTGACTCTACAGGGTCCCCGAAGGCTCACTTAAAATGAACCTCATACACTTTGACGATACGCTTTTCAGAAATGTGCCTTTTTCTATCTTTGAGCTTCGTGTTTGCTCTTTTCTGCGAGTTTTGTTCAATGATCCATTAGGACAACTGACTTAGAAATCTATGAACAAGCAAGTTCTCAAAGTTATAGAATTTAATGTCAAAGGGGTTTCAGACCCAGCCAAAAGAAGTCAGATAGTGTCAAAAATGAAAAGGGAAAATGCACAAGTACTGTGGTGTTCTTGCAAGAGACAGATCTTACCCAATCAGAACATAAACTAAAGAGAATGAATTTTCAAGGATATATTACTCATCTTCTGAATCAGGATGTAGGAAAGGAGTGACAATTTTAACAACACCATAAACACAATTTTAGTATATTTCAGGGGTATCAGATAAAGAAGGAAGGCATATAAAATCGTTCCAGGAAATATTTTTGTGTATCATTTATGCTCCCCCTGGAAGTGACTTTGCTTTTTACAGGAAGATGTTTGATGTAATGATAGAGCCTACAAGGATTGTCATATGTGGTGGAGACTGGAATATCCGACTTAACCCAAAATTATACTCATCAAAAAGTCTGGCCATCGCATCGCTGCATAGAAAATTTATGTTGTAATGGCAGAGATGGGTGTATTAGATCTCTGGAGAGATTTTTACCCTTCTCCCCACGACACACACTCAAGAAGAGAACATGAACACTGTAGAGATTAAATACAAGTATGTTTAAATAACTCACAGTTTAAGATTCAAATTATAAAGGAAATGAATCTGTTCTTAGAAGAAAATGATGAGAATGTAGATCCAGATACAATATGAGATGCCTTAAAAGCAGAATAAAGAGTTCAAATATTTTGCAACACCACAAAAGTAGGGACAGAATCCAAACATGACAGAAATAAGGAATTAAATATATAAATTACGGGCACACTGTGGCTCATAGAGATCAATTTCAGTATTAAATGTGGACTACAAATTAAATACAGTTATGCATGCCAAGAGACTTGAAAAGATTCCCCCAGGCCGTAGACGTAACCATCAGACAGGGTTTATCTTACATAGACAAACGGCATGATAACTACATATATTAAACCATATTCAACAGAATCATCTTGAAGTGTGAGTTGCACTTTTCTATATAACGCTCTTGAAAGATTTGACACATATGAACATTTCATTAAGCGTATCCATTTACTTTATAATAAACCGTCAGGCCAGATAAATATAAATGGATATCTTTCATATTGCAGCAAGGATTAAGACAGGGATGTCCACTCTCCCTATTACTCTTTGAACTTTATATATAACCTCTTGCACAATGGGTAAGACGGAGAGATGGCATTAAAGACATTTGCATGAATGAGGAAGAGCACAAAGTGGCACTTTATGCTGATGATATTTTAATATATTTAAGTAATCCCTCTAGCTTACTTCTATATTTAATAAACCATTCAGAAGCATTCAGTATATATGCAGGATATAAACTGAATGTACAAAAACATATCCTGTGTGTTTTTGTACATTCAAGTGATCATAACTTTCTGATTTGCCAAAAGAAACATTATTATTAGCAGAGATAAATTCTTTTGACAAGAATGAATGATGACATTCAGAAGTGGAACTCTTTCTTTCCTCAGTCTTAGTCATGGAATTGAAAGTATAAAAATTAAAATCCTTCTACAATACCTCTTTATTCCAGGCACTCCCAGTAGAAATCCCCCCCGAAACTGTGTTCTAATTTGAATAAAATCATTTCTAGATTTATTTGGCAGAGAAAGAAACCCAGGGTGAAATTTAAAACACTGCAACTCCCCAAGGAAGATGGGAGAATGGCATTACCCAATTTTAAGGATTACTAATATGCTGCCCAGATTAAACCTTTAACATGTGCAAATTGGAATGAGAGGGATATCTTTTTTTTAATCATATGAGAACTGGCTGAATGTCAATTCCAATGGAAATGTACAAATTCTCATGTATGGCAAGAATTTGGATGGAAATGTTTATTTATCACAACAAAACAGAATGTCTCCTCCCACAAAATAGGCTATTACCTATTAAACCTGATGCATGTGCTGTATGCACCATCCAGTGTGAAAGTGGGTGAAAAAGCATCCAATGTCTAAAAAACACCCTCAACTATCGCAGAGTACTTTAACTGGACATTCATGTGTTTTATTTCCACTATGGCAAAACAACGTGTTTATATTTATCTAAAAGTGCCATTTCATGTAGAATAAGGAATCCCAATCCTGGCCATGCAGTGACAGGGAGAAGACTTCAGGTTTATGTGTGTTAACACTTAAGGAAGACTAAAAAGAGATATATTAAAACAAAACAAAAAACTGAAAGGTAACATAAAAAATAGACTGAGCCATACATGAGGCGTAATCACAAAGATCAAAATCAAAATCAAAAATACATCTAACTGAAATGGGCAGTCTTGTTGGCCATCTCTTCACCATTCCCTGCTACTTTTAGTCCTGACCACTTGCACTTGTGCATTTGTGAAGCTTGCTGGATCTCACCCAGTGTGGCAACACATCAATGCCTCAACTTAAATGAACATTTAAGAACTGAAAAACAGGAGCACCAACGACAATTTTGAGATTCCAGGAGCTCAGTGTTGCCAACTTAGCAACTTTTCCAAAAACTATTGTATTTTGGCTTTAGCTTATATTCAACCAAACCAGGGTCAAAACAATATGAAACCAATATTTCTTTACTTTTCTTTATGCACAATTTATGTAAGAATGTAGGCTATCAAACCAGAAAACAAAACCTTGAATTAATAATATTTAGGAAAGCATAACAATAGCACAATGGCACATGGAAATGACTGAAGTGCAGAAGTAGCATGAGCCAAACGAGACATATTTATGCTTCTGTGATTTCCAAAGCCTGGTTTAGCCAGCACTAAACCACATCAATAGAATAATCCCTATAGCTTTGAAATGGACTTTCGGTCTTGACAGAATGTTCTGAAAATACACATTTCTAAGTCAAGAACAATTATCTTCAATATTTAATAATGACAAAAGGCAGTGTTCTCCTGGCAATGTTTACATTCTTGTAATGGCTTTCTAGCAACAGTGTTATCAAACTGGAAGCAAAGGAGTCTGTGGAATACAAAGCAGAA
The DNA here is from genome assembly GCA_015052665.1 of Apistogramma diplotaenia. Classification (NCBI taxonomy): domain Eukaryota; kingdom Metazoa; phylum Chordata; class Actinopteri; order Cichliformes; family Cichlidae; genus Apistogramma; species Apistogramma diplotaenia. The sequence continues at coordinate 99,769 of VOQJ01038862.1, read as the reverse complement.
TGAGCTCCACTGCTTCTCATGAGTTCAAGCACGAAATGAGCATTGACTATATATTCCCTAATTTATCTCTTAATGACCTATTTATACCTTTAATCCAGCATTCATCCATTCTCCTGTGCAATATACCCTTAAGTCAACAATTTTCAATTGACATAAGAGGTGGAAATGCAGCAGGGATACTGATGCCAGGATTGTATTTATTGAATACTTTACCTCAGATTGCCAGTGCTCCTGGAAGCCCCAGAAGTAATGTTGTCATGATTTATTTAATTTTCAGGCTCATAAGAGCATGACATCTTTTCAGCTGTAAGACTAAGAGTCATTGTCTGCAGAAGAAAAGCACACATGCACACCCACACACGTGTATATCTAGCTATCTATCTATCTCTCTATGCACACATATTATGTGTGTGTGTGTGTATTATTGATCACAGTGGCTAACATCCAAAAAAAGAGTTTCAAATTAGGGCTGGATGGCACCAGAAGGTAACTGTACTCAATGAGCACCTGGCAGCACAAGTAAACCAGCTGCTAATGCATAAGATGCACCCGGAATGTAAAACTGAAGGCCACACAGTCCTGATTTCCAAGGATCCCCAGAAGGGACCCGTCTTACCCAACTACCAGCCAATAACCCATCTCAGCACAACATGGCAGAATACATGAAAGAAAGGAATTGGGAGAAAGACCAAAGGAGCAAAACACCAGCTCCTAGTAGATAGAGCAGTCTCTCTAGACTTCAAGAACAGACGGACCAACTTGTGCACCATCTGGATTGACTACAAGAAAGCTTATGACTCTATGCCGCACACATGAATCCAGGAATGCCTAGAACTATACAAGATCAACAGGATCCTAAGATCCTTAATCAAGACCTCACTGGAAATGTGGAGAACAACACTGGAAGTCAACTTCAACCCAACTGCACAAGTCACCATCAAGTACAGGATTTACCAGGGAGATGCTCTGTCCCCGCTGCTGATCTTCACAGGCCAGAACCGTCTCAGACGGATCATTGACAAGACTGGATATGGATACCGACTACAGAATGCAGGAAACATCAGCTACCTCCTCTAAATGGATAATATCACACTGTATGTCAGGAGTGAACAACACATCAATTCATCGATCTACAGCAGTAGGAGCTACAGGAATGACATTGCAATGTCATTCAGATGTGAGCAGTGTGTTTGACTGGTAACAAAGAGAGGGAAGGTAATCAGAACTGAGGGGTTGCACTACCAGAGGGACAGGTAAATGGGGACCATGGAGAGAGCTCTAGCAAAGCTTCAACCACTAAGTACCTGGGGAGAGTGAGGCGAATCCAGCTAAACAGGGAGGACAAGATGTGAGCAATCAACACCTACCAGTCATTGGATACCCTGCTTGGAAAATAAGCTAGCCAAAGGAGGAGAATGCAAATCCTACCAATTCCTGAACAAAGCTGAAAGATAGCACAGAGGCACTAATGGTGGTGGCACAGGAACAAGCTCTTAAGCACAAATTTAATAAAGGCTGGAGTTTATCACAACAGGCAAGACCCCATGTGCAGTCTGTGCAAAGATGCCCCTGAGACAATCCAGCACATAACAGTAAGGTGCAAGATGCAGCAGGAAGGGCATATATGGAACACCATATACAGTAGGGATACTCAATCCAGGTCCTCGAGGGCTGGTGTCCTGCAGCTTTTGGATGCAACCTTGCTGCAACACACCTGAATCAATTCCTCAGTATGCAGTTAAGTTCTCCACAGTCCTGCTAATGACTTAATTGTTTGACTCAGGTGTGTTGAAGCAGGGTTGCATCCAAAAGCTGCAGGACACCGGCCCTCAAGGACCTGGATTGAGTATCCCTGGTATACAGGAACATCTGTGTTGAGAATGGCCTAAAAGTCTTGAGCTCAAAATGGAATACATCCCAATAAGTGGTTGAGAATGACCAAGCTAAGATTATGTGGCACTTCCAGGTGCAGACAAGCTGGTGATGATTAGCCACCAGGACATAGTAGTGTTGGACAACAAAGAAGGCCATAGTGATAGATTAGCAATACCAAGTGATAGCAACATTAGAAAAAGGGAACGTGAAGAAATACCAAGGGCTGAGGGAAGAGCTAGAGAGGATGTGGGAGTTATTGGTAGCAATGGTCCCCGTGGTAATTGGATGGACCCCCAAACTGGGACAGTGGCTCCAGCAGATTCCAAGAATGACATCTGAGATCTCTATCAAAAAGAGCACACTCCTAGGAATACTTAAGATACTGTGCAGGACCCTTCGGACCTCTGGTAGAGGACAAAGACTGCCCGCAGTGTGAGTGGGAAATTAATTTATTCTTATTTCATATATGAGTCATTTAATCTAAAAATTAAATGTGTACAAAATTACAAAATATTAAAATAGCATACTGATACCTTGTGCTCATTTTAGTGGTATTTCACTATATTTTCACTCCATTAGTTAATACTAGCTGAAGATGGGAATCTGTGCAGTGTGTAATGTAACTAGGCCAAAAACTTTTTTTAACTATTCCCAATGAAAATGAAAATTTATAAGTGCAATCAGATGTAATGACCTCTGGAAAACTCATTTGATTATTCAGATGTCAATTTCAAACCATTTCCCAACATTTGAAACCTCACTTCAATCACATATTTATGTCATTGCATGCATGGGCAGACTTTTGATGATCAAAGAGAGGCAACACAGCTGCATTTTACATTCTGATGCAAACACAAGAAGCAGAGGCACAGTTGTTTAGCTTTCAGTGTTCAAGTGGATGTCATCAAAATACTTCCCGCTGCCTTCCTCTTAATGTGATGAACACTGAGAGTAATGTACTGCAGGAATGGACAAGGTATTCCTCAAGGAAAGCAAGGAAAGCCTTTCATATGCAGATTACCTTTCTGTTTACAACAAATCCTTCACAGGTTGTCAAGATTAATACATGAATCAGAAAAATCAATCTTCATCCTATGTTTTCCAGTCATTTCAAACTGTACAACATTCATTAGGAGCCACAAAGTTCACCTCATGCAAAACAGACATAATTAGAGATGCCGTGATAGGGAATTTTATGGCTGATTAAGTTAACAAATGTCATATCTGTATCGTGTGACTGATACCAATACAACAACTGATAATGTTATTAAAAAATAAGATGATGAAAATAAATGAGGGGAATTAATTAATATAGATTCTTATAAAATGCTATACTGCACAAAAGCAGTTTTTACTGTTTCATTGTTGTGAAAAGGCATTTAGTATCCTAACTAAAAATCTAAGTGCTTTTTTTCTTCAATATTTATATCTTTGATACTCGTCAAACATAAACTTGATTATTTCCAGTATTCACTATGATCAAAAACTAGACCTGTGAAATCTGGACTTACAAGAAGAGTGTAATGACTAATCATTATATAGTTTTTCTGCATCCTATTTTAGTTTTGATATTATTCCACAAAGACGTCTGAATGGTGATTCATCTCTGCTGCAGAAGAAGCAGAAAAATTACTATATACATACTGCTGAATACAATGTGTGTGGTTAAGGGCATACAATAATTGCAGAGAAAAAATCAAAACAATTCCCTATGAGCAAGCACTTGGTGACAGTTGGAAGGAAAAACTCCCTTTTGACAGGAAAAAACCTCTGGCAGAGCCAGGCTCAGTGAGGGGCATCATCTGCCGCAACCGCGACTGAGTGATGTTTACAGTGACTGAAGAACACAGCCTGCCTAAAGAGAAATTATAGCTCGAGCAGCACGTTAGCAGGGCGGCAGCTCTCATGTACCTTGCCCTCACAATTATAGCAATGTCCCTGGTGCTTCATCTAATGTTATGATTATTATTTCTTATATTGTGGTGATGACTGTGATTCTCTCACTGATAAATTCGAACACTGAGGTGAAAAGAAGCTGGTGATACACTTTAGAAACCAATGATTGCAATCACTGATGGCTGTATCGACCCAATGTGTATTTACATTTCTTGGGAAATGTAAGTCAGGTTACATCAAAAGTTATTTTGTAGGGTTCAGAGTGGTTTCCGCTTATGGCACAGATTTCCCAATGAATCTATCATTAGAGTTCTTAGGAGGGAAGACAGAAGAAGAACAACTTAGACTTACCAAACTTAGACCATATCAAATAACTACCCACTCATCTTTAAACTCCCATTCTTCTCAAAAGTCCTGGAAAGAGCCCTCAACCTCTTCCATACTGACATAATATTTCTAAAAGCTGTGCGGTAGGACCCATCCTGTTCTCTCCGTGCATGCTTCCCTTCCCAAATCATCAGAAAACATAATATCACTTGTCCCTCTTATGCTGATGATACTCAGCTATATCTCCCCCTCAATCACAATAAGGTCAGTCTGGATAGCATCATCATATGACATTAAGAACTGAAGGCACATCATTTCTTTCAGCGGAATGAGTTTAAAGCAGATTTTTTTTTGGCTCATCCAATTCCATCACAGGGTTTTCTGATTAGCTTGGCAATCTGTCTACCTGTGCCAAACCTTAGTGTGACTTTTGACTCAGGTTTTAACTTGATAACCATATCAAAAGTCAATCTTTTCTTTCTGTGAGAGATCGCAAAATCTATACTCTTAATTCCTCCTGCTTGGACTACTTTAATTCACTTTACACTGGTATCAGTCAGTCCTCTATGTCCCGTCTCCATCTGGTCCAAAATACTCCTGCTTGGCTCCTCACAGGCATCCGAAAAAGAGATCATATTACACCCATTTTGCTTCTCTCCACTGGTTGGCAATGAGGTTTAGGATCAATTTCAAGATTATCCTCTTTGTGTACAAAGCCCTTCATGGTTTGGCTCCTTCCAATACCTCCAACCTCCTACACCCCCACTAAGCCTCCAGGTCTCTCTGGTCAGCTGATCAGATCCTTCTAACTGTCCCCACTCTAGATTTAAACTCTTGTGTTCCCAAACTGTGGAACTTTTTACTACTTCTGATCTAATCTTATCGAATTTTTTTTTCTTTTCGTAATGTCTTTTGGTACGGCACTTTTTTTCAGCATGAGGTTTTTTTTTTTAAAAAAATGGGCTTTATAAATAAATTGGAGTTTGAGTTACACCCTGACAGCTGGAGTGGAAGAAGACCGATGGATGAACAGGCTTGTGTCTTGAGCGTTTCTACATTGTAACTTTTGGAGAGCAATGACTCACTGAATTTGTGTAAACAAACCTATCTGTGGTCGACAGTCATGTTTGCATTGACCATTTTGACCAGAATGCCTCAAGTTAAACCAGTTAATTAGCAGAAAAAAGAAAACTTCCCACAGCAATATCAATACTTAGTGTACTGCTAGACAATACCCATGATAATACATAAGTATTATTTTAATCAACCGCTGCAAAGGTCCGTTTTCAAATAACCACGTAAGCATGTCAGTAGTAAACTAAGCACACAGACAATCACTCTCTGGGATTCTTTGCTCAATTCTACCGATTTGATTAATTTCAGATGGAGAAACAGACCCAGATTCTTATTATGTCAAGCTTACAAGAAAAACACAAGTGAGCTCATGTGACAAGGGATGCATGTACATTTATACGAGCTGCAGACACAATGTGGCAGCCGTAGAATAATAAAAATAGATAAAACTCTTTGGCTCATGTTTACAGTTGTTAAAGCATATGTAAAAAATTCCATTAACTTTTACCTTGAAGTTGATGCTTTGGATCATAATTTGAAACCAGCCACTGAAACGTGCATGCCGACAAGGATGATTAGTCAGCCACAATGTGTCTAGATAGGCCTAGGTTTTAGAGTAGCAGCTGTGGAAGTGGGAAGCACACTTTACTGTTCATGTTCTGCAGAAAAAAGAGGACCCGGGCACAAGTAAAGATACTGAGCCTAAAATTAAAGATTTCCCAAGTAAGCATCAACAAAGTACGACAGTGTTTTGAACCTTGACCACAAATTAGAATCAAGAACAATGAAAATGGCAAGGTGTGTGTGTGTGTGTGTGTGTGCATGCACACATGCATATTAATGTCTGGGGTCCTGGGCATTGCCTCCTCAATCTCCAGTCGTTTCCCTTCCCTGACACACCTGATATGCATCAACTAATCACCTGCAGCAGGAGATTTACTGAAGTTCTCCCACTGACTTTTTGCCACACTACTGCTTCAGTGTTTGTTGGAGGGTGACACCCTAACCAACGTGCTAACACTCTCTTCCTGTGCCACAGTTTCTCTAAATATGTTACTCTAACTTTAGATTACACCCCCCCCCAAAAACCAGCTTGCCAAGTGAAATTAAAATTTAAAAAAAGGCTAAAAGAGCTCAAAAATAAACAGAAATGTTTTCTGCTGTGGGATTCAGACAATAATGGGAAGTTATATTCCTTTTTGCAGACATTTATTTGAATTTGTTGTAGTGACAATTCAGAAGCTGTGACATTTGTAACCACCTGAGGTGAAATCTGAGGTTGCTTAAGCAGTGTAGGAGGTGACTGACAAATACAGTAGGCGATTTGAACCTGTGGATTATCATAAGTGTTGTAACAGTACAGCAGCAAGGACCTAAACAAGCTGGTGCTCGTGTTTTGCCCCTCTGCAACTCCCACCAGGCTGCAGTGCTAATGCAGGAGTCTGCAGAGGGATTCCAATGCAGGGGGTGGATATGTATTTTTCCCATGTTATCCCTAGATTTTACCTTGGGGTATGTAATAATTGAAAGGCTACCAGAAAGCCCTATCACAAACCTTTCGAGCACAACTTATGTAGCAGCTTCAGATTTATGGTTTCTTAACATGTGCGTATCACACCTGAGTCCTACTGCCTATAGTATGTTTTAGTGTGTTTTAGTGTTAATGACATTTTGGGAAAGGTGACAAAAATTGCCATTCAGAACCAGGATTTGAGTAGTGTATCTTGTCTATGGTGCCCCCGAGAGGTCAAACACACTGCCAATATAGAAAAATGCTGCAAAAAGTCACAAATGCAGTGAATGCTGAATGAAACACCATGGAAATAGGAGAAAAATGCAATGGATATTGAATAAAACACAACAGAAAGAGAAAGAAATGAAAGAGTAGAAAAAACAAATGTTTCTGGGGCCCCATTAATGTGACAGAACAGCTGCAGAAGTGACAAAAAACCAAACTTTCAGTGGAACATGCTTAAAAGAAGCAAAGGATTCATCAGTGTTGTGAGGGAGAAACAACATCCAAGGTAATGTGCACTTTAATTGCACGAGTCATATAATATTGTAGACAATCCAATTTCATTGTACAGCTGTATAATGACAATAAAGGCTATTCTATTCTATTCTATTCTATTCTATTCTATTCTAATATAGACAAAAGTATTGGGCCACCGACACATTACACCCACAGTAGCTGCTCAGCCCCTGAATCCAATGCCATGAAGCTCCCGGTGCAGTTTTTGTGCTGATGTTGAAGTCAGAGGGATTTTCGAGCACTGCAGTTATTGAGCCAGCAGAGCGTTGCTGACTTTTATGCACCATGTGCCTCAGTACTCAGCAACCCGCTATGTAACTTTATGTGGTGTGCCACTTTGTGGAGGAGTTCCTACATGCTTCCACTCTGCAACACCTCCACTTACAGCTGACATGGAATATCCAGGAGGGAAGACATTTCACAAACAGTGATAATCTGTAAATAATAATTACATTTTCGTGCTTACAGACCACTCACATGTACTATCACACAACAATATGAAATGCATGGGTAGTCATAAATCTCACTGCTGCTTAGGAAGCCCGTGCTCTGCAGCCCAAGACATTGAAGTATAATTCTATAAGAGGTTAACAGCCATATAGGATTTCTGCTCTGCCATTTACATCAAGGCTATAAATAGAATTTAAATTATTACAAGCAGTGAAATTGCTTGAGTGTAATGTCATGAAATGAGATACCTGTTCAAAGAGACAACCAAGGATTAGTCTGCTGCCTGAGGCTAATACCAATCTTCTTTCAGCAGTACAAAAGCATGTGTTTAGTGCATACAAATGTGTAAGCAGTTGCATTGCCTCGGGTTAGTTCAAAAGCATACAGACAAAATAACCAGCTGTCTGATGCCAAAACATACAAATGCACTATGCACACTTTTATTTTGATTGGGGGGGGG
>VOQJ01038862.1:70075-82068 GCA_015052665.1 Apistogramma diplotaenia | reverse complement strand
TTGTGTGTGTGTGTGTGTGTGTGTGTGTGTGTGTGTGTGTGTGTGTGTGTGGGGTGTAAACGTGAAGTAGGGTTAAGGGGCAAGACTCAAAAGGAACCACTCTGTCTCTGTGGGTAAGTGACAGATGCACTGTAGTGAAGACAGGAGTTTCAACCCAACTGCAGCATAAAATGGAAAAAGCTCAGATACACAAAGCTCTGACTAAATTTGCCGGCTTGCACTTTTGTGATTTTCAAACCGTGTAATCAAGTAAATCCACTGCAGTGAACGTTCTTAATACAGCTAGCATGTCGCTAAGCTTCCCGCATCAGACTATCAATATTTCTTCAAAGTTTGGCAGCGCGTGGATACAAAGTGACAGAGCTATCGCAAAGTCAGACGCACAGTCGTGCTGGACTCTTTCTCTGCAGTGATTAACATTCATTGAGCAGAACGAGGTTCACTCTGTCTGTCTAATTCTCTGTTGTCCTTGTGCTTCATCGCTTGTGTTTGACCCAAATCCCCAGACAAGTCACAACAAAAGCAGCAGGTGGGGGTTTCCAGGTCCTTCCAGGCCCAAGGGCACCTTCACTGGATTTGTGGCTGTTATTGGAAACTTTTGACTGAATCCTCATTTATATACATTCATTTTTTTCTTTTTTTTGATGAATGTCCATATGATGTGTCCACTCTGTGAGCTGAATCTAAAGCTACAGCCATCAGCAGGTGCTTTATGCTGGAACTAAGATGAGCCCGTAAAGTTCACTTATTAATATGACACGCTCCAGAAAAAGTGTAGGTGATGAGAGAGACTGTATGAGAGGTGCTGCAGCTTGCAGTTTAAAGGAGCTGCTAGACAGTATTTAGTAGAACTGGTTCCCCTTGAAGAAGTTAGCACAATAGCAGTCTTCTCACTTACCTCTTGGCAACAAATGAATATGTTTCTGAAAATGTTAAATGTCAAAGCATTTTAATCTATTTCTAAGAAACTATGTGCAATAATTCCACGTTAAAAAAGTGAACGTAGGAAACTGTGTTGATTAAAAGAGTGTTGAAGTTGGCGACGCAGCGTAAATCCACTCACAAGCCTGTGTGCTCTTTTTGAATGCGTGACACTGATGTAGTGTGCCGCTGCAGAGCCTCTGTGTATCAACAACACACCTCTAAATTACATTTGCTTTGTATAATGCTATGGAAACCATGCACATTTGGCACTGCATAAATATTATTTACATTCAATCTTGTGTTTATTCACAAATTTAAATAAGCATGTTATTATACTACGAAATATTGTCTATTTCTAAATGCGGTCTTTGTTTAAAATACAGTGGCAGTCTCACTTCAACATCCATATACGTCTTTTGATTCTCTGTGCTGCTGGAAACTATGAAACTGCTGTTTGAGACAATTTATGACATGTTTCACTTGTTTTCACAGTCAATAGTCATAAAATCATGATTCAGTGATGTCATTATTTTTGCTTTAACTATACTTAATCTCCTCTTTACTTGCTCTTTTATTAATCTGGTATCATTGTAATTAATTATATCAGCGAGACAAATTGTCTTGAACCCGTAACCATTAAATCTGACTTTCCTATTGTGATTCTTTAAGCTTACAAGGACCTAATGAGCTTTACCCAGATCCTAAATATTACACACGCTGATGAATTGAAGTGGTTAGTGATAAAAAAAAATGCTCCCTCTGACACGTCAGAGTACTTAAATAACATCATACTGCAAGAGTAGGCAAAAACCCTATTATATACAGTCTGTGCCTATATACAAATTTACCCTTTTCTGTGCAACAAAGGACAAATTACCAATGAAAATGGATTCAGTGGCCCAATTTAATTCTTCTGTGCACATTGTCTGGCTTCTGGCCTTCCATCATTATCAGCTATATGAGTATTATTTATAGGAACTTTATGACCTAGGAACTTTCATACTGTTCCAGGAAGCACTGCTCTTTGCTGCTTCTGCACTGCAGAGACTGAACAGTTTTAGCTCCTTTGTCGGGTAAGTCCCAGCACAAAGGAACCTTTGACTGACCCAAATGTAACAGAGCCTGAGCACATCTGTCTCATCAGTCTGTGACTGACCTCAAAACGCACAACAGAACTAGACTACGGTTTGGTCACTATCTATGATGTAATCCTCGAGAAGTAAATGTGAAGTAATGAGAAAACAATCATGAAGCTGGACTTTTGAAGGCAGCTTCAAGGGTGTTTAGGTTGTTACAAATTATGGTAACACGTATTAAATGTAAATTAGATCAAGTAATCATTTTTGAATGGTTGACTTGAAAAACCTGTAAATAATAAATCCAGGAAAGGTCAGTGTACACGGTTTGTTTGTTTGTTTTGTTGTTATTCCAAACCCTAAAATGCGATGGTTTGGCAGATGTTTCAGATTACTGAAAGGCACGAAGCGCAACACAGCAACATCTGCAGGTGCCCTTTAGTTTGATCAGGGAAATTAAGGCAAAGCAATTTGATTTAATCAGACAGCTGCTAGGCATTAAAAATTACTCAATTAGATATATAAACGCTTCAGGAGCTGAAACAACTATTTTGGAATACTTTGCTAAGGCAACCAGTTATGTCAGCATTTTCTCCCCTGAGGTTGAAAAGCGTAATGCACTGTAATTTTAGTCAATTTAGCATTCAACACAATTCATCCATCTCGTACTGCAGGTAGGGCTGAAATGATGTGTTAGAAGCAGTGTGCCAGAGTACAGCGCAGGGAGAACTGTTCACTTTGTTTCTTACTGAGGATTTGGGTCAAGTCTGAGACAATCCTTTGGGTATTCCCTCAATGCCATATGTCCAGGCCAAATGGTATTATTCCCTTTGTCCTTAAGCGAGCTTTCCGTCTACGTCATGGGTCTTGTAAAATCTATCACTGCTGTATAAGGCCACCAGACCAAGGTCAAATGGGAAGAGGTATATTTATCCACGGGTGTGCACGTGCATGTGTGTGCATGTGAGCATGTTCTCGTAATCTTGCTGTTACAGTGCGAGCTTCCCGTGACGGCGCCTCTGCAGTTGAAGCATGGTGGGAGCCGCGTACACGAGGATATTAGAAGGTGTGAGCAAGCGAACGCACCGTGGGACAGATGCAGAAGCAGCTTCATCTCCCCATTGTGGCACTCGGATGTGGCAGCATGCCAGTTCCAACAGCTTTAAGACTTGGACTCGGCGTATCAGAAACCACATGCAAGTGCAACCTGCACATTTCCCACTGACCGCTGAGGGCCCTTGTCCTAATTTGAAGGAGAAGGGTGGTTTGCTGGTGGCGAAATCAACAGCCGACTTGTATAAATGAATGTGTGTAGGTGGAAGAGCACTGCGCAGAGTGTGCAGCTGGAAAAGCCTTCGATCACATCCCTACTCCTCTGCGTACCCCATGCTGAATTACAATGAAGACAAGATGCCTAGTCAGCTCGAGGAAAACAAGCCATCTGATGTGTCAAAAACACTCTGCACATGGAAAAGGAAAAGGAAATCACTGGTGATTAATCACTGTTACACCTCCAAGCCGGTGGCAGCCGTGCCCACAGCCACTACTGTTTTCTTTTTATTTGGTTGTCTCTGTACACTGTTACACTTGTCCATACATACGGTCATCTGTACGTCCCAGTATTGTGAACGTGATATCTCAGGAATGGCTCAAGAATTCTGTGATTTCAAAGTACAACAGCAATGACATGTCTGTGGAGAAGAGGAATACCTTAAAATATGACTTACACTCTCAAATCCAGTAGCTGAGAGAATAGCGTATGCTTCATTGCATGAGAAAGCCAATTTTCATTCAAAAATTGGCATTGCCTCTGACTCACCACACCCTTGTAGAATTACTCCATCAATTCCCACTGCCGTTCCCCTCGAGGCAAATCCAAAATATTCAGCAATTTATTTGTGTTGCTAATTCAGCAAAGAATTCGTGTTTTACATGGGCGGCATAGTCTCAAAGGGACCAATAGTTGTTCCAGACAGCAATGAATCAATTCATACAAGCGGAGTGTTGTTCATGTTAAGCAGTTAAGAAGCAGCAGCAGCAGAAACAAGCATGTGTGCGCACACACACAGTTCTTTGTGTGACCAGAAACAAAGCATTTTCTACATCATATAAAAGGTATATATGTCTTGCACTTTAGATGCTTTAACATTTAATAGAGTCTATTAAAAACCTCTCGAAGAAAAAATAGATTTTTTAAAACCCTGAACACCCCCTCCCCCTTTCAAAATGCAGAAAACAATGGCTTCTGAAGGCATGTCAACAAATGCCTCCTTTGACCCCCGAGGAGTCAGCTATTGCTCACAAAGAGTGCATCGCATGCTCAACAATACAGCAGCTGTACTGTATGAGTAGTCCATAACTCTGCTGTGGCTGCTTTAGCTTTTATGATGTGAGACGCGCTGCAACAACAGAACAGGATGTTCACTGCGAGAAGCCACCGCTACAAAGATTTCACAGCGTGACGCACACATCGTTTTAGGAGATCGACAAAAAAGTTACACCTCCCATTTATAACTCATTGTTACCATGCTTTCAGGAGCACGGCTGCATGTTTTTTTCCCCGAGCATGCCGTTATACCACACCTGTTTTGGGGTCAACAGAGAAATATGGCTGTCCTTGTAGAATACTGTAGACTATCCTGGCGCTGTTTCCATAGGTGGGGTCGTCTGCATCGCTTGCTGTGACTTGCAACACTGATGTGCCTGAAAAAAACAAACACAAGCAGGAAATTATTCCTATTGTCGCTTTAAAAGGTTCACAAATGTTAAGGCAAATATAATAATGAGGTTTGGCTATTTCTGACTGCTCCCTGGCCTAAAGCTGGAGTTTTATCCCAGATGTATAATTGTTCAATTATTTGTCAGTAAGTACATTTAGATACAAAAATAATTACTGTGCAAAATATCCTAATACTGTATGCAATAGCAGAGTTAGATAGAACAATATTTAAAATGCTAGGCACATACTTCTAGTTTTTAAAGCACATTTTTTAATTTAATCCACAGAAGCAGGGATCTAACGAGCAAATGTGTTTTAGAGGCAAAAATCATGTTTCATATTAACAGCTGCCTGCTGCACAAAACACTGAGCTCAAAAAATCCCCAAAAAAACGTGCATATAGTGAAAGCTGCTGCTGCAGAAAACGAAAATAGCTGCAGCATGCATGAGTTATGGCACATGGAAAGTGGACATGCTTCTGTTTATGCTTAAACTGGATTTTTTTTAATGGGAAAACATGACAATAACAATGACCAATGATTTGACATGTTCACAGTTTAGAAATGAAACACTTGAAGTGTTACTCATTATAGGGTTCATTGGTTCATTATAACTGCCTGATGAGTTTACTGTAATTACACTACAGGCTAGAACATTATTTATGTACATGTGTGCTTGTGTGTGTTTGTGTAGTGGAGAGACAGATATAGAGATATAGAGACAGATGGACAGATGAGATATATTAAATATCTTAAGGCCTGTAAATCTTCTGGACACTCGCTTTCTTGTGCTCCTTTGAGAATTAAACTATATTAAACAAGAAACCTCAAAAAGTGAAACTCGCTCTACTGTGTCCCACCAAATATGATTTATTTTTTCCTTGGAAACCTGCTGGAGCAGAGCAAAATGCCAGCCATAATGAACTGTGTACTTCACAGTATGCTTGTGTACTCTCAATCTTAACCTTGCAGCGAAAATTGCGCCGGGAATTATTTGGACTTCATCAGCTCTGGGATCGCTCTGGAAGCTCGACTGGTTCTAAATCATCTGTCAATTAAAACGTATTAAAACATGATTTGACTGCTGGACCTTAGCTTGTTCTGTGTTATAGGCATCAGTAAAGTCTCTATAAATCCCAGCAGAAACAACAAAACAGCTTCACTCTGTTTTCTGTGTTTGTGCGTATGCGTGTGCATTATTTTGTCCCAGTGGAGACTTTAAACTGAGCCGTGCAGAATTCAGCAGGTCCAGGCTGCTTTTGTGAGGGTAAAGACTTCAATTCAGGATTATGTTTAAAATTAATGTTCAGGTTAGACTTTAATTTATGACGGTGACTTCATGAAGGTTGGGTTAAGGGGCTTGAGGCTGCATTAAACCACTAAGTTTCCCCCATGGAGATAGCAGATCATTTTATTTATGTATAAAAATATTGCAAGAGGTGGTAACAGGTTAGTATTAATGTATGTTCTGGTGATAATGCACTCATTATGCGCTCTTAATATACATACCTGTACGGTGTGCTTGGCTTTACTCGCCATGCACTTCAGCTTAAGCGTTCAAGTGCTCTCTATGTATCTGTACTGTATATTTACTGTACAGTTATTCACTTGATGAGTGCTACATTAAAAGGTCTGATTGTTCTGAATGAACACTCAACTCTCATTTCTAAAAGAACACACAAGTTAACTGGAAACCTTTTTTTCATGTTGCAGTCGTCATGGAAGCTGATCATTTTACAAAAAGCCGGCGGCTGCTTGAACATCTTTGTCTTGCACAACCATTAGAAGTAAGGTGGAGGTTGGAAACTCTGTTACCAGCTAAACTGTGGAGAGCACTGCTTAACCCGGTCAGTGTTTTTACTAAAGTTTTCATTGCCTGCTTAAAATGTTTGTTGGACGGGACAAAAAACTTTAAGACAAAGGTTGGTGTGACTATAAAACTGGACTACAAGGATTATTCTCTCAGATCTCTTGCATTTGCTCCTTTCCCACTTTGGCAGGAAAGAGCTTGATGTGCTACAAACACATAAGAACAAAATGTATCTGCTGTGATGGATACTGTAGCAGCACAGACTGGAAAGAGCAGAAGATAAGCACACAAGTCAGTTGTGCACAACCCTGTAATGTTGTTATACTTATAAAGGGTTTAACACTTACCTGCGTGTGCAGTTCTGCTCAACATTACTCTCAATAACATTCATATTCCCAATAACAATCATTTAATCTCAACTATCCATTTAAACAAGGAAGGAAGGCGCCATCTCTGCCTCTGGGCTTGAATCCACTATAAGGTGTTTTCTCTAAAGTGACACGGTTGAAAAAAAGCAGCAGCTTTAATTCCTTCTCAAGTGGGAAAAATACAGTAGGAAACTGATAGTGCTTTAATCTGCTGCAAAAAAATGACAGTTGAATAAGAGGTATGAAGCAGCTGGACAACCTGGCACATGCCCAGCTGATCAATTTAGACAGGAAAAAGAACATCACAACCAATTAGTTGCTATACTCAAAGACAGGCCTTTCCTACACTCGGGAGCTCCAGTATTGACAAATGCAGGGGGATTAGTGCTCTGGAGTGTGATGACAGTTGATTGTTACAGCCGATTTGATGCTGCAGATGCCAAACCAGAGAAGAACTACTTTAATGGACATGAGCAAAAAGAGGGGGCGGAAAAAAAGGCTAATTATTTTCCTCTTCACAGCCCTTGATTTCTTCCCTTGGGTCATCAGTGATGATTGATTCTTATTGTGTAACCGGTGATGAAGTTTGCAGCGAACATAGAAACTTTAGAATAAGTAGTCTTATTAGTCTTGTTAGAATTAAACTAAAGAATGCCAATAAAGAAATTAGTGCTGGAAATGTGTTTTCATTAACTTATAATGAATTCATTTACACCGAGCATTACAGCAACTGCTGCATCATTTGATCAGAATCATTTGATATGGAGATTAATATCATCTACCTCAAACTGGGCCTGAAAACCTATTTTTCCATCATGTGTTTGACAAACCGGAGAAAGAAATATACTGAGTGGGAATGTATGTGCAGCAGCCTGCCGCGAATATTCATGAGCACAACCAGGGGAGATATTGACTGTTTACAAAGAGGGCGCGTACAGGTCTGCTGGGGTTTGCATATTTAATTTCTTTTATCACATTTCCATCTTGTTCCTGCGCCGAGCTGATGAAGTTATTTTTATTAAGAATTTCTACTTCTTTCTAATAACTCAGGAGATTTTTTTATTTTTTTTTTAGACAGATGGAGAGAAAAGAATCCTTTCAACAAACTGCCAGGGCCAAGAATTTACGACTTCATATTGTTTACTCTGAGCAAAATCCTTCTGACAGCAGTTTGGCCGACCACTTGGACAACCTACATGTTTTGAAAGACTGCTTAGAAATATTAGAGCATCATTTTGAGCTATTATGTCATAAGGCGGAATCCAGCGGACTGAGGAAAGGGTGGTTATTGTTCACTCGAGCTAAAAATGGAACACGAGAATAAAGAAATAAAACATAGATGTTTGCCACAGGATGCAAGGCATATGAGGAGCTGTCTCAGCGGAGGTGGAGAGAGGCTTTGCTTCCCTCCATAATGTGGAGGACATCACTGTCTCAATGGCGGGGATTGCTGCGCAGCCACTATTGAGTGCTTTATAAAGACCTGCCCACCCGGGACGGAAACCATCGCAGCAACCAGAAATAAAAAAAAAGATGAAAAAGAGGACTTTGCTGGCTTACAGAAGATCAAACATTCTGGAGAACATTATCACAGAGGACAAATCGGATTGCTGCACAGGGTAATAACATATTTGAGAGCGGTTCTTCACAGTAATATCTGTAAATCCATCTTGCAGGAGCTTTTGGTCATGCACTTCCCTGAGATATGCACACTGTGTAAAGTCAACAGTCTTGCTGTTGTGTTTTGTTTTTCGTTTTTTTTCTGTTTGAGAAGAGGGATAAAATGGATTATAAACATGAAGAGAGATTTTAAAATCAACAAGTTTTTCATCTCTCAAACCGTTCAAATGGAGGCTTACAGCTACTGGCAAGAGAGAACAATCACTTGAAGGTCCACTGTATTTTGAAGAGCTACTCACCCACTTCAGACATCTCAGGCACCGAAGCTACAAAGGGTCCATCTGGAAATTTGGGAGCATTGTCATTGATGTCCTGTACTTTGATGATGAATTCTGACTTTGGTTCCAGGGCCTCCTCTGTGTTACGGTCCAAGGCTTGCGCGTGGAGGACATAATGTGTTTTCCTTTCCCGATCCAAGCTCTTAGTGGCATGAATATCCCCCGTCACTTCATCGATGATGAATATGGTCCCGGCTCCTTCGCCGCTCAGAATGTACCTGACAGATCCATCACCTTTGTCTGAGTTTGAGTGAAGCTGCAATGAAGAGCAGACACAGGGTGTGTGGATATGGAGAAAAGGACGCTGCCAAATCGCTTCTCACCAGCTGTAAAGTACCTGCAAGATAAAACTATTAGGACTCGCTTTGATTACTATGGCACTGACTTGTTAATTAAATACTTGTTGATTAAAGTCTGCTTTTAACTTCTGCAGTTTTAATTATAACTTCATCATTAAACTTAACTGATGTTGGATATTTATGGATTTTGGTCTTAGTGACTACAGACATCACATACAATGTAGTACTATATAGATACAATATTGTTGAAAAATATCAAAAGCCCCAGCAAATATTTACATACTTTAAAGTTTATATATTATTCAATACCAAAACAACAAAACCAAAAAAACAAATAAACAGCTTCTTTATACAGAACATTTCCAATCTTATCGCACTGGTCCTAAGTCCATATTTCAGCTTCAATAAAACCTAACTCGATATTCCTGTCTCTAGCTTTGCTCAGTAAAGGACGACACGTTTGGATATTTTTTTTTTCTGGGGGAAAATCCTGACAAGGCTGTCAAGGGGAACCTTCTTTCTCCCCAGGGGAGAGAAGAAAAGGGGAAACCATGCCAGTTTTTAAGCCACAACTGTTACCAAAAGGGTTAAGACTTTTATCCCTGTAGCTCAGCACGGTGTTGGAAAAAATATTTTAATATTTTGCAGAAGTTTTTCCTTTAAGCAATGATTATGCATGTGAAGAACCAACAACTTATTTCAAACAAGAGACACTGGAGAGACATAAATGTACACATACTGTATATGCAATGAATAAACAATCCATATTTGCTGTAAAGACAATAGAAAGTACCACAATACAAAAGGTAAAAGAATATAAAGTGGCATAAAATTTGATTTTATCAGTGGATGTGATTTATCATATTACTATTTACATCTCTAAAGAAATAAAACACAGTCACAGTTCTGCTGAATGACAGCCAACAGCATCTGTCATTGCAGTGAATTTTCACAGTCACAAACAGTTCTTAAATGAGGATCACAGAGGGGAAATCATCAACCAGCCAAAGAAAAACCAAAAAATCCCAAAATATTATTAAAATAAAAAAGACAAACACAGACCAGGGACAAGCTGGGACGCCTTCGATTTGCAGGAGTGCAGCAGTAGCGTTTCCAGGGAGACAGAAGTCTAAGCCTTAGATGCCTCAACCAGTTTGTCAACAAATAACCTTCCTACTGACATATCAAGTTTGGGCTCAGAAATATGAAGCTCAAAAACACTGAACGAAAGAAAGAATTCCCTCAGAGCTTTGTCAGCTTAAGAATATCAACTTTTTTTGTCCCTGAGATGGATCAGACTCTTCCAAATTCAGTTTGACAAGGACCAAATGATGATGATGTACAATACACTATATGTTAAAGATCTGGTCTGAACATGACCCAGAGACCATCACAGTGACGGACATCCAAGAGTCTCAACCTACAGTAACATGAGTCACACCTAGTGGCTAAAGAAGCTCCACAAGCACCTGGCAGCACAAATGAACCAGCTGCTAATGGATAAGACACACCCAGAATACCTAACAGAAAGCTCCAGAAGGGACCAGTACCATCCAACTACCGACCAATAGCATGCCTCGGCACAACATGGAAGCTCCTGTCACATGGCTCAATACATGATTGGACCCAGAAAGGAATTGGGAGAGCAAAACACCAGCTCAGAGCAGTCAATCAAGACTGTAAGACCAGACTAACCAGCCTGCGCACTGCCTGGATTTACAAGAAAGCCTCAGTGCTTCACACATGGATCCTAGAGTGGCCAGAACTGCATAAGATCAACAGAACTCAGCCTTCATCAAGTATCCAATAGGCATGTGGACCATGGAAGTCAACTTCAAGCCAGTTGTACAAATCAGCATCAAGTGCGGGATTTACCAAGGAGATACTTTGTCCCCACTGCTGTTCTGCTGGGGTAAGTCTAAGGCAAGTCCTGAAAAATCGGGGCAACAATTAGACTCATTTCATGAAAAAGAAAGAAAAGCAACGAGGCTCTCAAAGAAACGCTGGAGCAACATTACTACTGTATGAAACTTCTTAAGCAGTTGCTTTTGTACGAGCACAAGGCACAAATGAGACCTTTAAACCAATGGAACATAATCGTGCACAAATACTCAGCTTTCTGGCTGTAACATTTCACTAAGTAAGATTCACAACAGCTCAGACTGAACCAATTTGACAAGAACTGCTTATTTTCTCTAAATAGTTAACTAGATTATTCTTAGTGTGTCTGAAAGTCTTGGTAATCTACTATAAAGGATTTTTAATAACTGGCCAACCAGAATCTTTATTGCAAAAAAAAAGAGCTGGTGCTGTGTCTGAATTAGGACACAGCTTTTTTTTTTGAAGTACAGAACTGAAGACAAGACAGTCTATTTTCAAAGAAACCTAAATGTAGAAGCAATTCATCCTACTGTTGCTACATTTAAGAGTACACTCATTAGTAACCAAGACTAATCATGTCTTTTGATTTGTTTTGGGTTTTTTCCTGCACAGCACTAGAAAAGCTGCATCCCTGTAAAACGCCATGTGGTGCTGAAGCACTGCAGAGTATTTTCTCTTTCTGCTGTAAAATAATGGCTGAACATGTTTTTGAAAAGCAAAGAACTAGACATAGTCTAAAATGTCCAGCCGTTACGCAATACGCAGAGATCAGTTATTTAACGTATCCTCAGCAGAGGTCCTGTGGCCACATCTAATCAAAACCTGGACCAGCAAATAAATGACTAATTAGAAAGCTGCTGCTGATTGCCAGCCTGTTCTTTCTGTGGTAAATATCAAGCCTGTAATTAGATAAAGAGTCAAAGATCCTGTTGAATTAGGTAGTTAATAAGCTGCTAGAT
>VOQJ01038862.1:47014-67694 GCA_015052665.1 Apistogramma diplotaenia | reverse complement strand
ACAAAAAATTCACAAAAACAAGCGTGAAAACTCCAAACAGGAAAAAAACTGTTTATATATATCTATATATATATATATATATATATATATATGAACAGCCTACCTGTAAATGTTCCTGCTTATCTAAGTCTGTAGTGAAATGTGGGTAACACCTACCATCCTATGTAGATGACCCTGAACACACTATGACAAAGCTCAGCTCCCATAATCAGCTGGGTATACTGGTATACCTGGTCTGGCAGCCAGGGTAAAAGCCACTCCAGCCCAGTTATCCTTCCCTCCCCCTCTGTGGCTTCCCAGCTGCGACTGTACATTCTTTGGTGGTCACACACCTACACTTACACCACTGACATTCCCGATGAACACATGCCAAAACCTATTTAAGCTTATTTTCTTATTTGTAGCCATGGCATACCAGACCATTATTACAACAAGGTTATTAGAACTAAACAAATTCATAACGTTTATTATTATTTACTATAAGAGTTAAGGTACTTAAATGCAGCTGGCAATAATAAAAGAACGTAAGCTGTTTACTATTTAATTTAAAGTGGATGAAAAAAATGTCCATTAAGTGTGAGATGTTTCATAACTTGTAAGTAAATTAACCATTAAAGCGAGCAGTGCACCAGAACTCACTAAGCAACACTGTGACCACAGTCAAAGGCCTCAATCATAAACAGCACCAGGCTTAAGCTGTGCATATCAATATCTGGGATTCATCAATATTATCTTACCTGTAATTGCTCATAGTCTCACAAATCACACATACTCACACTGACTAGTTCATGCCAGTGTCACCTAATAGAAGTAATTTATGCTCATAATTATAGTAATAATTAATTTAATGAAAGAGTCAAGGATACAAACTATTCACTGAATGCCTCAGATGTGCCTTTATTTTCTAGGCTTTAGTTTTGGTTGGTTTTTATACTTGTGCTTATAATTATGCCTCAGTTTTAAATGTTTTAAATATACATCCATTTAACACTATATATAATTAATGTTTTCGATATAGTCCCCCATTAACAGCAGTGACTTTCTTCTTTTGGGCTCATGGGTCATTGTCCTCCAGGGGTGTCACTGGCGATACAACATCCACCATCCTCCACCACTCCAAAGGAAACTCTTTGGAAATTTGTGACTTTTGAAGCCTCTGACACTAGATTCATTTTCTTCAGACAGCAATTCCCCTGCACTTTTACTGTAGTTGTCAGGCTTCTCTCATGCAACAGGAATATCATTTCCTCCGTGACCCACCTTTAGGTGAATGTGCTGCCTTGCATCAATATATAGGGTGTGGCAATATGCAGTGTGATTCTCATTCGTGACCATTTTTTTCTGCACATTACAGTGACTGGCCCAGTCAGCGTCAGTGGAGAACTCCCAGGTTATGGCTGTGCAGCCTGATTAAAATTCAATTTAGGTATCAATCTGCAGCTGGAGTGAATAATGTGAATGCAAATGGCACAGTGTCTGCCCGGTTGTCAAGCCGAACCTAGCCAAAACTTTCCAGGTGGAGGCTGTGCTTTAGAAATTTCATTTCAAATGTGCAAGTAAGCAGACATGAAAGGCCTCTGAGAGTAACTGTTTGACTCACAGGGTACAGTACAGTGAGCCAAAGAAATTTCACACCAAAGAGAGGCGAATATACATTTTGAAAGATTCCGATTTCACAGCTGAAAGATATTAAGTTTTTTGTTTCAACATGAGACAGAAAACCATCAAAACCTCATTTCCTATAAGCTTGAACCATCAAATATTAAATTAGTACATTTTCTGCCAACTAATTATCCAGTGAATTAACAGATCGTTTTACTTTTAACGGGGACAGTTGATTGCATTATCCGGCAGCTCTTTAGTCCCCCATAGAGCTTTCTTTGCAACCAACAAAAACTGTTCAAAAATAATCAGGACAAAAATTATAGATAAAATGTTAAAAGGCTCTATTTATGAAGTATTAGAGCATGGACTATTAAAGCATTAAGCCATGGTTTAGATGTAGCCACCATGCCAACCATCCCCTTCCTTCCATTCTTCTTTGCTGAAGAAAGAGCGCTGAATGACTGGTTCTGCAGTAATCAGGCAAAAGGCTTAGAAGTGGCTGCAATTCCAACAGGCATAACTCCCCTCCCATTACAGGAAGAGTCGACAAGATTACTTAAAGTGTGCCTGTGAACTTAAATGGAGCGTGCCAAAGATCAACTTTGTACAAAAAAAAAAAGAAAAAGCAGCACATAACATGAAACAGAATCGTAACAATTACATCACCCCAGCTGAAGATACGCTCTACTGAGTGCCATCCTGATATATTATTAGTGGCTACGCCATTTGACCTTCATCTCTTTTCCCCTTCTACTTCTTTTCTCTTCTTCACTGCCTTTATCCCTTTCATTGCACAAATCCTGGTAATGTATGTGCCTTGTTGGATTGCATTATTGGTGAATGCCCTTTGTAATGACTTTGTAGTATTCAGTGTACAGATAATGCATGTGCCTTGCTTGGCTTGTTTGCTCTATCCCTGTTTAAAGGAAGCCTTCATGCAGCCGATATCTCCAATCAATATGAGCTGAGTGAAACGAGAAATAAAGTAGAGCAAGAAGAATATCTCTCGTGTGCAGCCAGGAGACAATGCACCACATAAATTATGTCAAATATGTAAAATCATTGATCAGATTTCACGTCACATGTCAAATACAGCTGTTTCCAGAAACGAACCATATCCCATTTCTAATTAGGTTCCACAAGTCTAACTTTCAGTCACATGTTAATTTGATAACCAGCTTAATCAGCCTGGGGACGAGTGGGACACAGTGCAGCAAGTCCATAACTCTAGATCAACATGTTTATCAGCTCCACCAAACAGAAAAGCATTCGACAAAGAGCAGAGACATTTACTTCTTGTTGTTTCGGAAACTTTCATTAACACACCTTTGCTCCGATGCTGAAAGCGGGCCTTGCTTGAGCCTACAAGGGAGTTGAAGGTGAGAGTCGGAACGTTTATTTCATCAACAATGTGCATGACGAGTGGCCACGGCAGGAAGGAGAAATGAGGAGGCTACGCACCCTGGCTGGTAATCAATGTCTTGGCTTCATATTTGCAATTAGTGAAGGGGGTGGGTTTGTTTTTGATTAAATCGTGGCTCTTATGCTCCACTCAAGAGGACTTAATCACTTTTTATGTGGGTGTGCTTGATTGTCTGATTATCACCACATTTTGACCATGCTCCCTCCCAATCAACTCCTCTGAGCACCCCCTTCTATTCAATTGATTTGTAACAGTCACAGTAAACCCTGATGATGGAGCACTCGCCTAATGACCATACATCAAAAGGCGGTGATGAGGGGCGTGCTGGAGACATCCCATTGATGCACATCATGGATCCGCCCTAATAATTGTCCTCTATTTTGACATCTGGGTACAAACAGAATGAGTCGTATTCGCAGCTGGATGGTTGACTTCTTGATATAGAGTAATAAGATGATCAGTGTCCCGGAAGCAACTCTGACACTAATTTAACGGCTCTCCCTCCAACTGCTGCTAAAACTTGATATTTGAATAAGACAGAAATGAAACTGTCAGCCGATCATCTGCGCCTCATACTCGGGCAGTGAGTCAGAGCAAATGGTTGAGGCCCAAAGTGTCTAAATTGTGCGAATTTAATTGAGTGCTTCAGTGAAAGGTCGGGGGGGATTCACCTTTAAAGTTAGGGTAGGGGTTAGGGTTGAATGCAATATTTCGGCCCACATTTCTTTATTTTTTCTTTTTTACTTTTTGGTCAAAGTGTAATTGTGTTGACAATATGGCAGAGCAAAAAAATAAATAAATTACTCTAGCCAGCAAATTTTATCAGCATGGCGTGTGTACGCGGGGTGTTAGCATTAGCATGCTAATGCTAATTAACACTAGCCGCTAAATGCCTGTCCCATTTGCTAATTGAGTGATGGGGCCTATGTATGTAACTGCAAAGCACATCTGAAGCAAAGGCAGTAATTAGATGGAGCAGCTACAAAGCTCTCGGTTTCTTCACGTGCTGAACATGTGGTTGATGAAGGACCTCCAGCTGTGTTCCAGTAAAGGTTTAGTGGTGGTTACAGGAAAAAGTGCTGCTGCTTTGGATCTTTCTTTCAGATGCAGCGAAACAAACATTTTCTTTCGCTGCACCTGAACTCACCGTCTCAGTAACGGCTTCGCCTCTTCGCGCTTGGTGTGTGCAGACAGACTGCAGGTAAAATAGCTGCGGGCTGATCAACCACTGGCTAGAAGCCATATATATATATATATATATATATATATGAGTTTAAAATTTCACCAATTAATATTTATATTGAGTGTGACATGTGTAATGTCTGTTTGTTTTTTATTGTTCATAGAGTATTTAAGTTTTTGTATTTTATCCTTTGTGACTTCATGAAGTCTTATTATCAGTTGTTTTAATGTAAGTTTCAGTTGTGTGATCTGGGGTTGTTTTTGGGCCAGCCTTGATATTTTTTATTGGTAGTTTTGGTTCCCTGAGTGTTTCTCTGTCTGTTGCTTCCTCTCTCATCGTTCCCGTTTACAGATTTGTTTCTAGAAAGTTAGTTTTCTTTTGGATCCTGTGGCATTCACTTCATTGTCCCCTGATTGCCTGATGGTTTTCACCTGTGTCTCCTTCCCCTCCTGTTTGTCATCACCCAATCTGCCCTGAGAGTACACATAGTCTTTCCTTGCTCTTTGAGCACAATGGGGAGCACAGACAAATGATCTGACAATCTGTTCTGTTTAACCCTCTTTGTTCATTTTTTATGTATTTATTTTTAAATTCCCAGGCTTTGTGTGTTCCTGGGTTCTGCGTTTTATCAAACCATTTGTACTTTGATAATTTTGGATGTTTCAACTCATGACATTTCTTTCCTGTTAGTAGTTTGGACTCTAAATTGGCCAATAAATGCCTCACTTCTGTTTACTTTGCCTTCACATTTTGGTCCTGTCTCCTCTACAACCCACATTCTATGACACTACCTGCCAGTTATTGTTTACAACCTGAGATCAATTTAAAAAACAAACCTCATAAAGTGAAATCATTGTCAGACTACAGCCAATTGTTAGAATGCATTTTGACAAATGTCTTCACTATTTTGTTCACCACGTTTACCTGCACGCAAGCACAACCGGAGGCCTGTGCTACCAAGCAATTTCAGCAAACGCAGGATCTGCATGTTCTCCGGATTCACTGACCCGAACACCAGCAGTCAGGATAAACAGTCACACACTAATCTAAGTCAACCCAGGGTTTAACCTGCATGTTTAGAGGTAGTAATGGCAGCATCTGACCAACCACAAACAAGTGTCCTGGTAACTGTTTGGTTTTATTTTACTTTATTTTGCTTGCCAAAAATACAAAGACTGTAATTCACAGACTTAACAATATCACAATTCATCCAGGGCTGCAACGATTCATCGACATAATCGATGACGTCGACTACAAAAATTTGTTGACAAATATCTGTAGTCGAGACGACATATTAAACCAGTCATGCGTGACTTTGTAGCTGCAATACACCACAGGAAGCCCCCGTTGTTTGCCGAGGCTAACAATGCTCAAGAAGAACATACGTATACGGCACATTGAGCGCTGAAGCGTACGTTGACATAGCCGCCATATTGAATGTGGCAAAAACGGCACACTGAACACGACATAGCAGCTGCACTGATCGGATCTACAGTCAAACTGGATCACCTGGGCTTTGTTTGTGTGATGGTCACAATGTGAAAAACAGGTGATGTAAGATTCAAATAATCGTTGACTAATCTATAAAATAATTTATAGATTAGTTGACTACCAAAATAATCGTTAGTTGCAGCCTTAAACTCATCTGATGGATTACAATTGAGTATTTAGTTAATTAAATTTAACAAGTTTAAGACAGTTTTAGTTTTTCTTCTTACAGCTGCAGTCACTGTGGTGTTTAACAGCCTGAGAGTGAAGTTTGAACATGAAAACAGAATTCACTGTCGTGATCCTGGGCCAGCGGCTCATTTTGTTCATTTTGTGATAATGTGTTTTGTTGTATTTCTTGATTGTGTTTCTGAGTTTTCTTATAGCTTTGAGCTTTTTCTTGGTGTAATTTTGTATTCTAGCGTGTTGTCATTATTAAGTCATTTGAGTTTCCTTTGTTCTAGGCCTCCCTGTTTATCTTTTGTTGTGTAGTCTGCGCGTGTTTGTTAGTTTCCCACTTCCTGTTTTATTTTGATAATCTCGTGCTCCCTGTGCTTTGTCTTTAGTTTTGCTTCCTGTTGGTTTCATTTGAGTCACCTGTGTTCCCTGCTGTGTCCACTCACCCTGATTACCTCATGTGCCTAATTAAGTCCTCAGTTTGTCTCTGTTCTTTGTTGCGTCGTCATCTGTGTTTCCTCCCAGCTGTGTGTTAGTTCCCCCAGTCTAGTTTAGCCTTTTCTCCCAGGTTTGGTGTCACCTTTCTTTTTTTTTTTTGCCATTTTGTGTTTTTGTTTCCTTCATGTTCCCTTTAATAAAATAGTTTTAGCTTTCGATTAGTCTTGTCCTGCATTCGGGTCCTTCCCTTCACCACACAGCTGCGTCGTGCCACACAGGCTTAGTCTATATGCCAATTTAATTCAAGGTTAGCAAGTACAAATAGGTACTCTGTTTTTGCATCATATGCTAATGTTTATAGGGCAGCTAAATGTTAAAACTGTTTTCAGCAAATAGTGAGGAGAAACAAGAAATAAAGTTGTACATTAAAAAAAATCCATATTTATCACTGATATCATTAGAGAAACACAAAGACTTTAGACCCGATTCAAAAAATTTAGGCTCCGCCCACTGTAGTCTGAGGTCTCCTCCAGGACCTGAGAAGTGACTGCTCAGTAGGTGGTGGCATCATACCTGTTGATCTATAATCTGGAACCTGCTCCTAGAGCTGGTTTTGTTTGGAGCATAAATTACCATGGCAACGTATCCCAGTAAGAAGTGGTCCACCTTTTGTAGCACCGAGAACCCAAGTTTAAAGCTGAAGTTGCCTTCATCCATCCATCCATCCGTCCATACAGGCCCCTGCTCAATCATGATTGGTAAATAAAACTCAAATAGGTAACAAATTGAATCCAGCAGCCTGTTTCAGAAATGAGGTTCAACAAACTGAGTCTAACTCCGAGGTGATTAACGTGGAGATGGAAAACTGATGTTGACCAGAACCAGTTTAAACAGTGTGTTCACTCGCATGGCAGAGAATTGAGGAATATGAATGCATGTCAATGTGTGGATCAGAACGTGAGTGTGAAGGGTTTTCTGTGTGCACCCTGCCTCTCACCCTGGCTGGCTGGGATAGCCTGTCGCACTAACCCTGAGCTCGGTACGCAGAAGAAAATGATTGATGAGGAATTGAAGCCATGAGGAGGGAGGGGTCGAAGAGAAACTGGGTTTTTAGACAAAAAAAAAACCTCCCTGCGAACAGAAACGGGGCCCAGAAAGTTTCTGCCTTATTTTTTAAATAGAAAGCCAGTAGTTGTACTTTCTTTTCTCTGACTGCATACTGAATATGAATTATGTTGGTATTTTAAATTATTCACTTTGCAGCTCCTAAAATCTGTTTGAAGTACATGCAAATAGAAAAAGATTCAGTTTTCAATTGTCACATCAAAAAGGAAAGTATTTCAACTTTTAATGTTAACATTAACAGCACACTATTAGCTCTGCTAGCTTGGTATCAGATGAGGCTGAAGGCAAACCCAGCTGACATTTACATGTACACCTACACTCACTCAGAGCGGCCAGTCAATACATGCATACCTTAGCTAAATCTAAACAGTGATTTAAAGAGCGATCAATAATGAAAAAAATCTTTAGCTCTGCTCCATGCATGCAAATAGACACACAATCTCACCCTTGCAGATGTTATGCAGATGTCTGTCCTTAAACATTTCTCAGTGGCTGCTGAATACCATCGTGCCTTTTCAGAGGGTTTCCAGCAGCGCGGCTTAATGGCCAAATGCCGGCTGTGAATTTCTCTTGTTATTCCATGTTACACTTCAGTGGTTTAATGCTGAAAACATCTGAACAGTCTTGTGAAGACTGATGATGAAAAGAGAGGTTATGTAAAAACTTTTTGCTTTTTTCTTCTTCGCACTGTTGCGCCATTACTATACATACAACAAGACAGTTGCCTGATTCTGTCAGAGCACAATCCATTTTTAGATGCATGAATAAAATATTTAGCCACCTTTCTTAGAGGTTGCCACTTTGCTCTGCAAATGAACACAGGATAAGACAACTGGTACTGCCTCTAGCCTGGGCTGCAGCTCCCACTCTGTCACAAATATCGCATGATTTAATGCAGGGATCATCACCTACTTGTCCAAGGGCTGGAATTGTTCTTGGCAGACACTGAGGGCCAGATGCTCTCGTAAAGTAAAGTAAAATAAAATTAACACATGCTAAGTAATATCATTTGATACATATATTTTCCTTATACTATTTCTAATAATGTGATGTGCTAGTCTTACATTTACATGTGCTTCTGTTATGTTGATGGATGTTAGGGAAACATCGCAGTTGTGCACAGTTGTTCCCATAATAGATGAGCACGGGGAAACAAAAGTAACAAAAAAAGAGCTCAGATTCAAAACCATCTAAATTTTCTCATACATTAAAAACAATGGTGTGGTGCCCTTTTTTCTCAAAAAATGTAAATATAGTAATTTAGCTACTTTTTAACAAATACAAAAAGAATTATTCTGTTTTGTAGCAAAACCAGTTAAATCCTCTGCCCAGTTTGAATGAGTGCAAAATGCCCAAATATTAGACTTTGTTAAAATGATTTCTACACAGATTCTCACAGTACAATGCAATGGCAGCACTTTTATTGCAACAGTAACAGGACCGTAGATACTAGGCCGCAGGGTGGCTGCACGCCGAGCCACCTAATTGTCCGGTTCCCCTGAACGACGGCACCGCGTGAGACTCCCGCGCAGGCCGGGGACCCCTCTCGGCAGCCAGTCACGACCCTTCCACAGGGTCACCGTGGAAGCCCACCACTCGTTACGACTTTTACTTCCTTTACACAAGTTTGATTTTTTTGAACATTTTTTTCTACACTAAACAAGGTTCGACTCACCTTCAGCTGTGTTTACAATCTGATTACCACCAATAAAAGCCAAGTATTTAACGAGTTATGATGCAACACGATTGAGTGGCATATAGTACGTGTGGAAAGGATTCCTTAAATAACATTCTCATTTTTGATGGAGGTGCCGTTGAGCGACTTTTGCATCTGAACTCTTCACATTTTTCCTCCTCATTTGACTAATCTTGGTTTCAGCCTGGCAGATGAGGCCTGCAGGTCAAAAGTTTGACAGTGTGCTTCAGCAGCAGGCAGAAACCCAGTGAGACTCATTTGAAGTTGTTATTTTGACCATGAATCTGGTTCCAGCAGTTCCCACTAAGTCACAGTGAATCTTCACTCATACACTGCATTCAGGGTTTGGGGATTTCCATCATTTTCCAAAAATTATCCTCCAATCTGTACCTGTCTCACTGCTTCAAAGCAACACGCTGAGCTGACTGACACGAAGACATTCACACCTCCCATTGGGAGAACGGGTTGTCTCCTGTCGGCTCTCTGGACGAGCCCTGTCCCCTGCCAAGCATTTGCGTCTCACTCATGCGCGAAGCTGTCATTTTCCAAATGCATCACACCCCCTCCACACCCCCAGAAAGGTGTCACTGGGGATTATAGGATACCTCAGGGGATTAAAATGTTCTTGACAGACTGGCCGCTTCACTTATTCCCAGAAGTCTCTCTATGCTGTCCTCTGTGGAAGTATTGATAAAAAGTTCACCTAAGATTTCCAACTGTCAGAGGCCAAATCTTACAATGTGATGTTGGTATGTTCGACTGCGTGCGTGTCTTAGCGCACAGCTTCACATGTATGAAGATGCAATTATCAACAAGGAAATTCCCTGCAGTGCTGCTCATTTGCTGCCTGCTAATGTCCAGAGTTTTAATCAAGCAAAGGGGGGAATAAAACAATATAGCACAATACGTGCCAAGTGCATTAATCTTCCTCCTCCTCCTCCTCTTCCTAATTAAGGGTCATTCTGTCTCCTGGCCACATTAGGACACTGCACACTCGTCTCAACCCACATAATTAAATGTTTTTTTTGTGCTTACCATCTGGAGACCTCATCTCTTTAAACATGCATGTCAAATTGACTCCTTAATAATGTTTATGTTTCTTCTCAGTGCTTTATTATCATCCAGGATTAGCTGTTTATGTTTACTTTGCTTTCATCAGCAACACCGTCTGCACGCACAAACACAGAAGTGCACACACAAACACAACGTGCACACAGAACAACAGTACCCTTAAGGTAGCAGCAGATCTGGCACAGAACAGTCAGCAAACTTAACAATCGTGAACTTCAAAGCAGTGGACAAATTTAATATAAAACTAAGCATGTTTATGCAGTAAGGGCGTCAACAAAGTGCTGCTCTGAAAATGCTGCACGCTGCTTATTACTGCTGCTACTAAGGAAACCATGCTTCATCGATGATAACGATTTTTGTGGGGCAATGTGGGATTTTTATGGTGTATTAAGAAAAAAATGTGCTTTTCAACAATAAAGATCCCAGGGTGATTCAATAAACAGACATTTAAGGTTGAAAGAGATATATTTGCTGTTTTTCTTTTCCCCTCTCATCCGTTGTCCAAGCATGTCATCCCTCTTTTCCTCCTCTTCCTGTTCAAATGGTAGCATTGTTGAAATACAGACATATGTGGAGTCAGAGAAGCATTCTGCCTTTCTCATTCCCTTTCTCTCAGAGCGCAGTTGAGGATTAGTCTGTGCCTGAGTGCCTAGAATAATGATCACTGCAGCGAAGAAACACATTTTCACATTTCAGGAGATAAGGGCAGGCAATCTGCAAGCAGAGGACTTAACCAGCTCCCTGTGGCTTATTGTGGAGCTGACAGAAAAGTCACAAGCAACAGCCAACAACTGGGCTGCATCGTACCTTGCACAAGCAGGAAGAACACCCACTACTATGTTTTCCACTGTGAGGGATATCAGTCACTCTGAAATGACACTCAGTGCCTTACTGAGGTGGTTAATTTCCTACCAACAGATAAAATCTGGATTTGTTTCCCACAGAAATAAAATCTAATATTTTAGTTCAAAGGTACCTTGATGTAGAGGGCTACTACTCAATTTCAGCCTTAATCCACGCTTGCATAGCTGGCTTCCCAGAGTGGAAGACATGCTGAGAGGCACTCATTAGCTTCAGAGAAGAACACATTTTTGGACATTACCACGAGAATCGGTTGGACATCATAATGTCAGAACCACATTCACAAACCACGTATGAATATTTCATTTCAGAAGAAAGGAGAAAAAAGCACACGTACAATGTCTACATAGCAACCCAACAGCAATGAAACGGCATGCTCCTTTTGTAAACTGTTTAATGAAGAAAAGGTGGGGAAAATGTCAAGTCAGCATGTAAAAGCAGGTTCCCTGGGATAAAAAGATTTATTTATTTTTTCAGTTGTAGTCAGCTGAATAAAAACCTACCTTTCCCACATACTGTGCGTCTGGTCCCATGTGTTCTTCTAAAACAAAG
The DNA here is from genome assembly GCA_015052665.1 of Apistogramma diplotaenia. Classification (NCBI taxonomy): domain Eukaryota; kingdom Metazoa; phylum Chordata; class Actinopteri; order Cichliformes; family Cichlidae; genus Apistogramma; species Apistogramma diplotaenia. Next base: position 56,075 of record VOQJ01038862.1, on the reverse strand, counting down.
AACTGGTTCCAGATCCAGCCGCGCTTAGGCCTGTGGTGCACCTCCGTCTCCCCGTTGGCCAGTTTGGTCTGGTTCTTGGAGGGCACTTTGGTAGGAACGTGATGGCCCGCCCCACTGCACCTCTGGATGAAACAGAGGCAGACCAGAAAGGGGCAGAGACACGAGGTGGTGGATATCCTCATGGTGGCGCGTGCTTTTGTAAAGTTATCCCCGTGTTTCGAGGTGGCAAGGTCCTCCCACCACTGCCGCTGCAGCCGCCACCTACAGCCACCGCTACACACCGGCGCAGTAGTCCCGGAAAAACAGGAGTCTAAATCCAAACTATAGAAAGGACGGTCCAGGAGGATCCTTTAAGGTTCATGGTCCAAAGCAGGATACATTTACATTCTGGAATTTCCCAGACTAAAGAGAGGCTGCACACATGGACGTGAACTTCTGCGCAGTTCTACGAAGAGCAGAGGTTAATCCCGGAAGCCATGCTGGATTTCCTGGGAGGGAGAAGGAGGGGGGGGAGAAAAACAGAGTTGGAGATTAATTTGATGGATATTAGAAGCTAAATGTTCACTAATTCCCTCCAATTAAATTGCTACTCGTAAATCCTTACAGATGAGGATGCACACTTCAAACTGGCCTCTGCGATAAACAACAAAAGGGCAGCAAGAAATCCTGCTTCAGTATTGCAGCCAATTTTGCCATTATGCAGATAATACAAACAACTTCTGACTCGACTCGACTAACAGTGCTGTTAAAAGGTTGCGGGTGCCTATAAGGTCAGAGCGCGTGATGACTGATACTGCCCTGTGAGGTCAGATTCATGGATCGCAGCAGTGTGACCCAAAGGAGGGCTTGACTTTATCAAAAAATGAACTCAAGGTTTTAATGCGGATGCTTTAAACCCAACCGAGGCACACTGAGAGGCTGGAGAGAGTGCCTCATGCACAGTGAATAATAAATGTAGCAGGAAGAAACACATTTATAATGGAAAGGACAGAAATCAAGCCACTCAGACGTGAGGCAGAAGGTGATTTCCAGTGGAATGGAAAAGCGAGAAGGAATGTTTTGTTTTTTTTCCCTAAATCAAAATTATATACAGCATCAGAAATGGAATTAAAGTAGTAAAAAATAACTGCAAGCACTGTTGAATTTCTGTTAGTGTGCATTCGAGTGAAGCACAGTCAGTCCCTGCATTCCCTGTTTAAATGTGCATGACAGGCACACCTGCAACTGCAGCTTTTAAGCAGGAGGTATTAGTGAGTGAACCGTCGGCTTATGAGGTGTCTTTAAATGTTGTTCAAGTGTTGCTGAAGGATGACATCAGTCTTCATTGCTCACTTTTTTTTTGATAAGAAACGCTTCCATGTGACCTTGCTATTCAGAAATGCCCTTCAGCTCGGTGCCACAAATAAAGAAAAAAGAAAATTGGTATCTGATGCATAATGTAGCCCTTTTTTCCAACCACATTTGAAGTATTTAGCTGCGGAATTGTCCACTGCGAGCGGCTCAAACACAAGCTGTTGAATTCACCTCGGGCCAAAACAAAACGCCTATTAAGACTTGGACTCTGACACTGCAGTTTGGTTTCACAGAAGCATTGCAGAGTATTTTGTTTAAAATGCCCCGGAGACATCGCTGTTAATAAATTAATGCCACAGACAAGTTTGCACAACTCTTGCAAGTCACATTTAGACAATTTTTCCAATACGGCCACAAACCTGTACACAGTAAAGCAAAAGCTAAAGTCGGGGTCTTGTTCTCGCCAATCGCTGATACGAAGTATGTGGAGGATCCTTGTCTGCTCCATATTTATGGGAAGCAAATCCCAAAGAATCTTTAATGCATGTAGGCTGCATGCAGATTCAGAAGTGGAACATATTGATTGACATTTAGGAAGTCGACAAAAACACGAAATTAAAATAAATGGAAACTTGGAATTAAAAGAATTAATGAATGCTTATTTATGACAAATGAAACAAGTAACAATGTTAATTATTTTACTGAATAATTTATGATGCATAGGTACAAATCTGTTTTGTCGTGGTTCCATTTGTGCAGTTCTGATTTCTCTCTGTTTGAGTTCTCAGTTTGTTGTAGTTTGTGTGCTATTGTTGTTTACAGTTATTAGTATTTCACTCTGGTTTCCCTTCGTTCTTGTCTTCGCTGTGTCCTCGTGTCTGGAGCCTTTCTGTGTTTAGGTCCCTTTCCTGCAGCTTGTAGAGTTCGGTTCACGCTGGGCTCCCCAGTGATGTGCATGTATGTTACTCCTCATGTGGTGTCGTCTGCATTTGTATCTTGTTTAGTTACTTCCTGTTTTATTGTGACAGTCTCGTGTTCCCTGTGCTTAGTGTTTCCTGTTATTAGTTTAATTTGGTTCACCTGTGGTTCCCTGTTGTTTCCACTCTCCCTAATTTCCTTGTGTGTATTTAAGCCCTCGGTTTTATGTTCTCACCTGTGTTCCCTCAAGCTGTGTGTTCCCTGTTTATGGTTTTGGCCCCCTTAGTATCTCCCAGGCTTTAGTTTCAACCTGGTTTGAGATTTTGTTTATTTTTTTGTACCCAAATGCCGTTTGAGTTTAGTTCTGTCTTTGTGTTCTGCTTTTGGGTCCAGTCCTTCCTGCCACACAGCTGCGCTTTGGTGGAGGCATTTATTTAAAACTTCTAAGTTAAAACCAAAGGTTTCCATTAGAACATGAAGTGTAAGTAAACGCAGTAAAAGGGAGCAAAAAAGAAAGAGTTTGTACCCTGCCCCCCCCCCCCATATATAATAAGATGTTCCACAGTCTTGAATGCCAACTTACAGAAGAGAGTTGACCCAGCATTCATGTGCTGTGACAGAATAGCAGCTTCACAGGGATTATCAAGAGGACAAATACATGCATTTGATATATAACAGGATATAGGAGCTGACAGACTTCAAAGCCTGCTACTCTCTATCTCTTACAATGCACGTGTCAACATTAGAGAGCAACGCTGAAACGAGACATTAATGCAACTTACAACTGTCACATAGTTTGAAGGATAATCACCGAATTCTTTTTTTATAGATATATTTTTTTCTCATATGGATTAAGATGTGCTCAGAACTCCCTGACTAATCCCCATGTAGTAAATATCTTTACATGCAAATTATCCAGCTCTGCTATAGTTGTTGGTCATGTCGACTAAGTGCAGTGGTTGTAATAGGTAATACTGAACAGCAGCCAATCCAGTCAAAGGAAAGGTGAAGTGTGTTCTGCACCAACCTGGATTAAAGCACAGACGGATAAATGAATCTTGGAAAAGATTCTCATCTGCATCGGTAGAGCTACACCCAAATCCTGCTTCCCCTGCTCTCACATAACGGAGAAAATTATACGGAGCCCTGCAGAAAATCCTCAAGTAATCTTATGAGTAAACTGTTTTCGATATTTTAAGATTTAATTCTCGGTTCAAAATAATTCTTTTTCTGACTCAATAATAGAATTCGGTAACGGTGTAAAACACGGTGGAAGCACTGGTGGAACGTTTGCGGTACCTGAGCCAGACTCGGTGTCAGAACATCTTTTCCACCGGTTTCACTTTCACCTCCTGGGGCTCTTCTTCAATCAGCCTCCTAATTGTCTGATTATCGCGCTGATCCTAAGCAAAATACATTTCAGGGAGCCATGAAATCAACAGCATCTCGCTCCGTCAATGGAAATAATTTCCCCCCATTTTATGATGATTATATTGTTTTGAGCAGCCTTCAGCCCACGGCATGCTTATAGATGTGCAGCATTTAACAGGATGGGATATGTGGCAAAGGCAGCTACAAAGTATGTCAAGCAAAATGTCTCTGAACGGATAACGGGGCGCGGCTGCTTCGGCAGGAACGTGGTCATAGGTGTGACTGTCTACTGGGCCTCTGCTCATGGACCAAATATAACCATTAGAGGCACGAATGTCAGTGAAATTTGGGCTTCTAACGATTTCCTTTAACTGTTTTTTACTGTCCAGGATAAATTTCCAATGGGAAGAATAATGTGCACATCTAATCCACACATGTTTGCAGGATATTTGACCACTGTTGTTGGCAGAATTCGTAGTTCCTTTAATTTGACCTGGCTTTTAAAGTGTTGCTGAAGGATTGAGATCAGGCGTTTGGGAAGGACTTTCTAGCCTGCTTCTATTCCAAAACCAGCTTTCATGTGTTTGGGATGTTGTCCTGTTGGAACACCCCAGTTTGTTCAGTTGAGGTGAAGCTTTAGAATTTGGGAGCACTCTTTCATTTCCACCCACTTTGTGTTTGAAAGTCTCTCCTTTTTTTTCCCTCCAAACATACGTCTTGTTGTTGTGGCCAAAAAGCTCAATCTTTGTCTTGTCTATCAAGTCTTTCTCCAGAAAGCATTTAGCCTGTCCATGTGGGCAGCTGCATGTTGCAGTCAAGCTTGAAGGTGTTGTTTTTAAAGAAAGGGCTTCTTTCTTGGTTGGCACCTTTACAGTCATGGCACTGTTAAAGCTCACATCACTGTGGACCGTGATGCTGGGGCTCCAGCAGTTTCCAGTACATGGCAGGCTTGAATCATGGTCAAAGGGCAAATTTTAATTCTTCAAAATGCAGATCAGGGTCAGGGTGGCTCTTTTTAAAAATGTAATTTAAAAAAAGAATCCAAAAACATAACCTATCTATTTTTAACATCAGCCCAACATCCTGTCTGGTACTTGAATTTTTGCATACTTCACTTTCGGTCTCTGTTAACTTCAGCTCGCTTGAAAGAATATCTCTATCTCTTTTTTATTCATAGGAAGTGGAAAACCCAATCACAGTGACTCAACTGGCCCTGTAAACAACTTTAAATTTAATAAGACCTCAGCAGAACCAATAGTTTTTGCACGTAATCACACCCACTGATGACACTGCAGGAGATGAAACACTTTAAAATGCAGGAAGATAAAACAACATGACAGACCGACCGGGTGGGAGAGCTGTTGGAAAAAGCAGAAGAGATGCACCTCAATTCAGTATGGCAGAGATGGAGGCCAGGCGCCTGTCGCCTGCTGCTAAATAGCTAATGTTTTGGCCTCCTGCTGAGAGCTCACCCACTGCATTTGATTTCACAGCATCAGCTTTCTGTCTATGTCAAACGGCAGAACACAGGGGCGGGTCAAAACACATATCAGGGAGCTACTGTCCTCAGAACAAAAAGGGCCGGCCGGGGAGCGCCGGCCACAGCAACAGTGACTCTTGACTCACAGAGGAGAGAAATCGGAGCAGTTTATAGGGCCTGTGTTAGTGAGCTGAAGAAAGTAAACAAGAGGGCTGAAGTGAGCGCAGGGACGTGAGCAACAAAGACAAATTAGTGACAGAGCAATATGTGATTATGTGAAAGCAGACTGAAACGCTGCTGTGAAATGTTCCTGAGGCCTGAACATAATTTTGTTTCTGGTGCTTTTGTTGATGCAGAAAGGGGCTCTCAATAAACTTGTTTAAATGGATGCTTAAAAGAAGACAATTTAATGGCATATTTGTCACTAATGGGTGCAATGAGTGATCGGGTCGCCTTTCTAAAACAGAAACAGAGAGGAAAGACTACTTAGTTGCCAAGTGTCAGCCAGACAACACACATTTGTCCATCGTCAGGTCTTTGATCATTCTAATTATGATGTTCTAGTTAAGTCTTTTAATATCTCCTGGTGCAGTTTCCTTCTGTAAGGTCAAAAAGGGAGTGTCTGTAATCCTCTGGGTGATGTGGGCTAATCTCGCCGCTCTGTTGTCGTCGTCATTTCTGTTTTCCCGTGCTGTCAACACCACTCCTCTTGTCCAATAATCTATCTGCCCACGTCCTTCACTTTACATTTAGACCATCTACCATGCAGGCCGCCTCCTCCCCACCTCCGTCTCATCCGCTTAGACGCTGGGAGGGGTAAAGTCACTATTTCCTACCTTCATCTGGAAATCTGCTCTGTGATGTCATATCTGAGGCGAGTCTAACTGCCAAAAATACTTTATCGCTAAAATCTCCTTTCAGAATTGCAAAAAATACATTAAATGCTGCTTTTTAGTTGAAAATGATCTGTTCTCATTAAATTGCTTCGTGGTCAATGTAGCAAATCAGTCTGAAGGATTTGACACATTTTTGTATCGTTTGTGCATTGATGTCTAACTGCTCTGCTTTGTCAGACTCCCTGCCCTGTTACTTTATCTAAAAAGCATTTCTCCATTTTCAGTAAAATTCCTATTAAAACACACACTTTACTACAATGTAAAACTGAACATACCACGAGGAAATTATCCTTAAAACGACTCCTCAGGCAGTGTTGTGGATTTGAAGGTAGTTCAGCTTTGTTTTTATCGAACACAGTTTCTGAAGATGAAACATTAAGTCCTGATGGCGTCAGGTTTACCTGGAGTTACGTGTCCGGGAGTGAAGGAGCAGAAGAAAACGAATAACATGCCTGGGTGTTATATTGGTCAAATTATAGTATTTTGCATCAACCTAAGCAATGAGTTTGCAAATTTTTTAGTAAATGTGTTTTGTTTTTCTGATGCATCGAGTGCCACATAGAAATATTAGTATTATTACAATGTGGATTTCTACATTTTCATCTGTCAATTTTTTTAACTGCCTGTTCAGCTTGGGGTTATTGGAGAAATTTTGTAGATTTTTTTATTTTTATTTTCAGTTTTTAAATATTCTAAGACTATGTAGGAAGCCAAGCTGTTTGGCTGTTTTTCCATTTAATGATTTAATGTAGCGGCGTGGGACACAATTTACCTGTTCATCATCACGATGCAGAATCATCTTTCACCAGCAAAAAAGTAAAATCCCATTTGATTGATCTGTACCGCCTCTAAAAATAACCACTGTTTACCTCAAGTCTGTTGGGTCATTCGACCCAGCTCATTGTTGATGAAAGAAAGGAGGATTAGTCTGATCAGCTTCACAAGCGGGGCAATCCTCTGAATGTGTGGCAAACCCTGGAGGTTCCATGAAACTGGAGACAAATAGGCTTCAGAAAATGCCAGGAATTCAGAGGTTTAGCCAAGCTGTAATATTTCCACAATGCTATCTTACTACAGTATGCAGGAAATCATAAATGCACTGCTTGAACTCGAGACTGTAATCAGCTTTGCAAGTTATGCAATCTGCCAGGGTTTATTTTTATTCTGTTTTACTTAATTTTATCTTATTTATCTTATTGTTTTGCCAAATCAGCACCAACTAGTCCTGATGCATTAGAGTTTCTGGCCACACACCTTTAAAAATAAATAAATACAATCACTCTTACAAATCATGAAAGTTTCTTGTTACATCAAGTGTTGCTCAGGTCTTGTTGAAGAGCAGATTGAGAGACAGAAATATGTCTTGCAATTCAGACAAATAACCCACACTGCAAAATTCCATGAGCCCTAAACAAAACAGCAACATTAGGGGAAATGAGACGTCCAGAAATGTAACAAAAACAGATCCAAACAGGGAAATGCTACACTGGAAGAGCTCTAAGCTTCCATTTCTCTGCACTGCATCTCTGTGCATTAGTGTTTATACTTTTACTGATATTTTCTTCTCTGAGTTACTTTGAGCTCACATTCAGCACCTGCAAGAATCAACTTTGATCACATTACACACCCCAAGGATGGTCGGCAGAAAACAGCCCCAAGATCATATATTAATCATGAGTTGGTGCTATAGATAACATTTCCCTCAACTCATCTTGTCAAACCAAAATGTGAAGAACTGAGAGAACTGAGCTTGCTTTCTTCTTGCCCAAAGTGATGAGGGCAAGAGTAATTTAACTTTCAGACAGTACGACTAACATTTTAAATGAAGGTGTAGTTTGTGCACTGAAGGCCGTTTTCTTCCCTCATACTCTGCAGCACAAGTGTGTTTGACAGGTGAGCATTGCAGGGAACGCAGAACCACAGAGTAGTTACAATTAAGCACGAGGAGCTTGAAAATGTGGGATATTATAAACATTCCTGCATATCTTTTCTCCCTTTCGTGCACATAGCAAGCACAGAAGAACAAGAGACAAACGCTGCAGCCTCGCATTTCAATCTTTTTTCCAACACTTGTGGGTAATTAAAAGCAATAAGCAGCAGGTTTTTAAACACAGATTAGGCCTGAAGGTAATTAGGCCCATTGCAGTAATGACTCCCACTGAGTCATGTAGGGAGGATGGTGTGTCAGTCACCCCCCCTCTCCCACCATTTCTCCCAAAGTCAACAGCAACTTGTCCTTCTAGTAAACAGCCCTCCAAACACCATCTGTCCTAACCCTTAGCTTTGATTACCTCAGACCCAAAATGCACCATTTCTCACTTGGCTTGGCAAAGTAAAGATTGGCAAAATGAGAGTGAGAATTAGATTAGCCTTTGTTGTCTCCCTTAACAGAAGTTTGTCTTTGGCACTGGAGAGAGCACAGTGAGCGTAGCTGCACACATTTACAATCAAACTACGGTTAACACAAAGTATCACAAGATCTGTAAACACCAAAACATGCACATGACTACGGCTTACACAGATATTTCACCAATGCCCTGCATGAAAATACTGCGAATCAAATGCAAGCACCAATTTCTGGGGCTGAAAAATAAATCCAGTGTAAAGAACCACAAACTATCCATATTGTTTGAAGGCTTAAAGTTAGAAATATTCCTGTAGCTGCTTTGAGTCTCAGGTTTGTTTCAGTGTGTTTAAGTGCACTGTTACAGTAACGAGCCCACTGAGGGGTGGACCGGTTCTGTTCTCGGTCACGTCTGCCTGCCTGGCCTTTAGCAGGATAACTTGAAAATTATGAAAGGATTTCATTGGAAATCTCTGGAGTTGATGTTGGTGGTAAAAGGAACAATTGATTAAATTTTGGTGATCCGGATCAAGATCTACAAAATTTGAGGTGGGCAAGGAATGCAGTCTGAGTGCCCTTCTAGTTTTAAGCTTAATGTCACTTATGAAAACTGGCATTGCACAGAATATCACAGTGACACACCATAATTATTGCAGGGAATGCTATCACTAGCGATAACTTTTGTTCAAAAATGGTCAAGCCAAAAAAAAAAAAAAATATATATATATATATATATATAATATATATATATATCTATAA
>VOQJ01038862.1:22150-35519 GCA_015052665.1 Apistogramma diplotaenia | reverse complement strand
TTATATAGATTATGTACCCAAAAATCAAGAAATTAAAAAAAAAAAAGGACTCCAGAGACTTCACCCATGTAAACCATTTTCCAGGTCAAGTAAATGAACGTTTTACTGTACAGTGAAAAAGCAGCGATGAAGCAATAACAGGTTAAAATGCAGCTTGAAAAATATCTGTACCTCATTTGCAACAATCATTTTCAGTTCCATGTCTGTCAAATTCATAAGGGTGTCCACTGGATTCTCTGTTAATTCCTTAACTTTTATTAAGTGCCACTCTTTCCCCCTCCGTCAGCTCTTCATAATAGCTTTCTTTTTTTTAAAACTTATTTCAGATTAATCACTGCTGCCCCTGACTTTAAAATACGGTGTTTAGTGCATGATTAATTCTCAATTTGAGAACTCATTTTTGAGGGTAAGCATGCATTCCCATCAAGGTGTCATGTCTCCAAAGTTTAACAACAAAATCTCATACATCATTTAACACCGCAAGCCGCACAACAGCATCACACTGCTGCATTACAAGCAGGGAATTATTTCACCATCCTGGATTTAGAGGATGATTGCACTGCTGACGAGACTCATCAAGACTTGCTAAAGCTACAGTTCCTATTTGAATTATGTCCCTATTTTTTTTTAGGTGGTATTGAGCAGAGTCCTTCGGGTTCTGGGCAGAGGTTGTTTGGAGGTGTGATTTATCTTTTAAATGACCTTTTTGAATGTGCTGTTGGAGCAATGATAATCCACTGTTCTTATTCCTGTCTAGTCTGCTAGTGATCTGACAGAACCTTGGTACTTAGTAGACAAACCTATCAAAAAATGATCAAAACATTGCCTTTCAGAGTCCTTCAGCAGAGTTGTCTGTGGGTAGCAGGGGGTAGCTGAATGTAGTTTCCCTATAATTTGAGTGCCTGTTCTAAAATTGCACCTAGTTTGACGAACTGTTGTTCTGCAGAGTTGCAACTTGCTGCCACGCTGAGAGTTTAAGACGTCTGCTCTGCTACAAACACACTTTAACGAGTGACTGCTAATTGCACAATTGTTCACACTTCACTTGACACTTGACTTTATGGTAATATTTGCATATCTGGCATCAAACAAGGTTTCCAGTGATTAACACGTTCACTTTGTGGCCTTTATGCATTTATCACAATAAGTCACACGTGCATTACACACACTGTGATATTCAGACACTAATTGTAGCCTGATTGCAAATGCGGCTCACATCAAGTTCAGTTTTACTGAATGGTGCAATTAGCTCAGGAAACTTATATGTTCCATATCAACCAAGTCAAGTGGGGCTATTGTCATTTTATTACATTTCACATTGGATTATTAGCAGGCAGGTGATCTGTAATGTGCCACTCCACCTTTTTTGTTATGTTAATGAATACATGAATGATCATGTCTGTTTAATAGTGGCATTGCATGAGTGTGTGTGTGTGTGTGTGTGTGTGAGAGAGAGTTTTTAGAAAATCTATTTAACTCCAGAGTTAAGACGATCATTAACTTAGTATCTAGAAAACCAGTATTACTGAATATCTGGGCCAAGTTAACAGGTTAAAAAGCCTACGTGGAGGTTCACATCAACACTGTAGATGTAACTCATCTTAGTCAGACTGACTGAGCCTTTTCTGGGTTTCTCTCTAATGGTTGTCAGCACAAAATGATCATCCCCATTTTTGTGTTTCTCAATCTGCTCTACAGTTCTTATATTTCTCTGCATTTTTATTTTTGCTAGTGCAGCTGGTGGGTTATGTGTTGCATATGTTGCCATGCTATTCCAGACTCCTCCACTTGCCAGATTAAATTGGGCAGATGACCAGTACATTTCAGATTCAAGCAGCGACTCTCAAGGTCTCTTTAGAACCCAGTCAGCTGCCTCATTTTTGCTTTAACAGTATGCACAGACATGAAAGTTAACACTTGCTGTGTTCTCTTATATTAACTTGACTTTGGTAGCAGTGATGGTGCATTCAAAGCTTGGGCCAGTAATTGTGTAGTGCTCCTGAAACATGTTCTGACAAATATTGGGAAAAATAGGTGATAATGGCTTCTATGGTCAAACACAGAAAGATGAGACTGACGTGATGGAGCATGATTCTGCACAGGGCCTTCAAAAGGCTGCATGTAATGAATGCAAGTATGTGAGGCATTTTACATACTGAAGGTCAGTGTCATCACCAAACTCTTGGTCTTTTGTCTCGTGCTGAAACTAATAGATGAAGTTTGATGATTGATTCATTATTGGAGTCATTTACCATCTAAAATACCAAATATTTGCTGGTAAAAGTCTCCAAAATGTGAACCTTTAGTGATTTAGCACCCTGAGATATTGTTATGGATATTTTACTAAACACTTGACAAATATTTGATAGATTAACTGATAAAAAAAATGCAGATTTTTTTTCTCTTCTCATCATGTCATCATGGTTAAAAAAAACTGGGCTTTAATCCACTGCAATAGTATCCATTATGAGTGTCCCCAGGGCCCCAAATGAAGAAAAAATATATTTAAAATTCTTATTTAGCAGTTTTCAGTCATTTGAAAGAGGATTTGCATTTCTGTCTGCATCAGTGTCAGAATTCCAACAGCAGCAACCAGATGGCTTCTAATAAAGCCATTCAGTATTCAGCTATGTAGCAAATATCATCATTTTCCCAGACACTGTAGCCAAAACATGCTATTGAATTACAAGACACTTGGCATCTTTTTTCTCAAACATTTGCAAACACATCAAAGAGGTGAAGATGCAATGAAAGACTGGCAGCCATACAATCCACGCGGTGCTCACCCGAAGCCAATCAACGCAACACTAACGGGGACAGCTAAGCAAATGACACTTGCCTTATGCATCCTTCTATTCAAACACACACACACACAGACACACACACACACGACTGTCAAAGCATCTCACAGAATTCAGATAAGTGAGGCATTCACTCTAAATGCGCCTTTATCTCTCTATAGAGAAGGAGATGGAGTCTGGTGCGGAGAGAGAAGGCGCTACTTAGAGAAGCTGCAGTCAATGAGTGGACTCTTGTTTCCTGCACTGCGCGTAAATTTCAGTCTGGCTACACTGGTGCGGCACACGCATCAGAGGGATCGGATAGCCTCCAACTCCCACTCTGTTATAGCAGCCTGTCCATCATTCATAACTCCACCGAGGCGATGTGTGAAACAACACCCCGGGAGGAAAGACCGAAGCGCGTCAGAGTCAAATACAGTCATGAGAATCCAAAAATGTCGTGTGCGCACTCTTACTTTTCTTCCCCCCCTCCATCATGTCCGTTTCTTCCTGCTAAGTGCACAATTTCACGCGGGGCGCAAATGCAAACGCGCGCACAGTCAAACTCTCGGCTTAGGAGCGCTCACTCACGCGCTTGAGACCCCCAGGCAATTTATTTACCTGGTCTATGAAGCACAGCAGCGTGTCCGCGGAGGCACAGGCACGCCGCCGAGAGTTAAACGCGCACATGCAAATGACAACTTGAAATGGGTTAAACAGTGGGAGAAAAAAGCACGTACAAACTTATTTCTCTCTTACCTGTCCACGCGCACCTCCCTGAACCGACATGCCAGCTGATTAAAAGCGAAAAGAATGCACCGGTTTGAGTTTGTTCCCCATCCTCTCCTTTTCTCCGTCTCCTTCAATTTCCTTCCTCTCCCACTGTCATCCTCTCCAGGTCAAAGCTTCACAGCGCGGCTTGCAGAGAGCCGACACTCTCCCTTCCTTCCCGTATGCGTGTGCGCGTATGTGCGAGCGACCGGACGAGAGCCGAGCTAGTGCATGTGTGCGCATCTCTCCGCCGATGCATCCTCCAATCGTGCCCGGTTACTGCGGCAGCTCAAGTCGAGGAAGACGCGCGATTGGTCGGTTTTCAGATCAATCCACGGCTCTCAAACTCGCACCGGCCTCTCCGTGCTCCCCGCTGCCTCTCTCCATTATCTCCCTCTCTCCCTCTTCTCCGGTCTTTCTCTGTTAACACGTGATTATGTAAGATAGTGATCAGGAAACGATACGTTATCCCATTCTCATTTTCTTACACACACACACACACCTACACGCACACACAGTACCAGACGGCCTGCCTTCCTATTGTCCCAGCAGAATATAGAGCAAAAAGAACATCATATAGCAAGAAGAAAAGCTGGAAAACAGGCACATGTATAATTTAATGGCTTTTAAAAAAATAAGGTTACTAAATTCTGACTTTCTAAATAATCTTTTCTCTCTATTTTCTGTGGAAATGGTATAAATTAAATCTACTGGCCACTTCATTAGTTACGCCTTGCTTCTACTCAGACTTTTACTGAACTTTTGTTGCTGGAAACATTTGTCACAGATTTTGGACCAAATTGACGTGATAAGCAACCACTGGCAGCCTGAAACACTGGCTCAAGGCAGGAGAGAAGCTTTCATGTTTACACCAAATTCTGATGCTACACTTGAATGTTCTAATCTTCTGCTGTCTCATTTTGATGAGCCCGTGTGAACAGTAACAGTTTTCTGTTCTTGGCCGACAGGAGTGGCACCGTGTGTGGTCATCTTCGGTTATGCCACTCACTGGACCATCCTCTGCAAACCCTAGAGATGGTTGTGTGGGAAAACCCCAGTAGATCTGCTGCTTCTGAAATACTCAGCAGCCTGTCTGGCACGACGAACCATCCCAATGTTCAAAATCGCCCATACAGATGCTCGGTTTGAACCTCAGCAGGTCGTGACCCTGTCTACATGCCTAAATGCACTGGGATGCTGCCGTCTTATTGGCTAATTAGAGCAGATGCACCCAATAAAGTGTTGGTGGGTATATATGTGTTCTAGTCTGCAAATCATTTGGTTGTTGGTTTTAAACTACAGTTTTCATTTTGAAAGCACAAGAGACCAAGAATCAAATTGCTGTTCAGAACTGTTGGAGAAAGAGACGCAATCTTCTATTAAGTTTTCTCATTTCTCTTTAAAACTCACTCGGTTCCAAACTGTTTCTGTTTTCTTTCACCTGCTCCTCATTGAGTTTACAGTGGCTGTTGGAATCTAATTGTGATTAAGATTTATGAATTCACATTATAATGCTGCTAGCAATTCTGACTCCAAGCGCTGGGATGAAAAACAAACAAAAGCATTAAACCAAATAAATGGACAGTAGAAGAAAGTAAATGCCGATGCCCTTGAGGGGGAAAATATAAACAAAACTACAGTTCAGTATTAAATCACAGCGTAATGCATTATTCTTTACAGTCAAACCAGAGCGCAGTGTGAGTCTGTTGCTCAAGCCCAGACAGAACTCATCAGTCAACATAGAGGAATTAAAAAGCCGGCCGGCTCAAAGACTCGCTGGAATGAATGTGTTTAAGATCGACTTGCTAATTCAGATGGTTGTCTGTTATGTCGAGTTTAGAATTTGTCGGGAAAACGTGATTTCCAGTGTTTGTATGGCTGACAAAATGGTTGAGCCAGCAAAGAGACATAATTACCAGATATTCTGCAGCAAATGAGCATATGTGGCCAGTGTTTATCTTAATAGTTGGAGTTAAATCACCACACAGCTGATGAAACGCTGCTGATGAAAATTTTAAGTTGATATCTTACAGAAGTGATCAAAGACAAATATGAATTCAGGGTACAAGGGTGAACACACACGCACACACACACACACACACACACACACATAAGTGCAAACCGTGATGTCGCCCACAATGACAAAGTACCAGCAAGGATTTAACGCAGCGCTAAATTTAAGTTTAACAGCATCACAGCTACATAATAACCTGCAGCACAGCACTATAATAGCTTTTATATTAAGAAATTGTTGCAGCAGGTTACAGTAGTAGTTGTTAAAGCTCAGGCGTTGCATTGATCTACAAGGCACACAACAAAGGTTAAGGACGAGATATATGTGTGTGTTGAGTGACAAAGAAAACACAATCAATTCATGTGCAAGCTTCACCTGGTATCATTACTCCAACATGGCACCATACTTGCAATCTACATAACTTCATAAAGGGGCGGGATTCTTTAGCTTCAGTAATGTAAAGCCCAAATAATAATGTAGTAAAATAATGTCTGAGGAACAAAATAATTGCTCTGAGATTTGGAGGCAGTTCTGTCTGTTTCTGACCAAAAACTGATTTATGTGGTATGAGACTTCAAAAGCTTTAAAACCAGTCAAAAATACTTAGCTTTAAAATAATAATAATAAAAAACTCTTTAAAAACACGTAGCACCCTTTTAGGTCTCCGGTTGAGATTCGTGAACCACTAAGAGTTGAGCACTTTCATCCTCCAGAATCTTAATAGCTCCATGAGCAAAGCATGGCTACCAATAATTACCTCAGTGAGTTCAGAAGACGTGGAGAGTTGGAGAGTGGTGTTGGAGAAAAACCGTGTGAAGATCCATGAAGTTTAATTTGTTTTTCTGGCCTTTTTGAAAAAAAAAGTATAGTTTTCAACTTACTGTAACAAGAAGCTATTGGAAAGAATGAAATCTTTAATGTCTCAGGAAAATGAAAACATTTATATCTCTGGGTTCACCAGTTACCATTATAAAGGCACTGCACATAGCAATGTGATTACCACATATATTGACCCAATCTATTGAAATTTGGCACTGAATGTTTTCCATTTGGACAGGTTCTAAATAATATACAATCTGCACAAAAGTCTTAACCCACCACTCATTTTGTTACATTCTGATGGACTGGGGAGGCCAATCCATCACCAAGTGTTCCTCTTTCCTTCCTCTAGCCACCCAGGTGGGTGTTTGCTGTACTGGTACGTCTTTGGGATCATCGTCCTCCTGCAAAATGAAGCAGCTGTCAGTCAGCTGCTTACCAGATGGTTTTGCACTGTGGATCCAGATCTGATGGTTCTTTCCTCAAACCATGAAAGACCCTCCACAGAGTTTTTTCAGATGGGTGTAGACACTCACTGTTGTACACCTCCCAGCCTCTGAACATACTGACATTTGGATTCATCACTCCGGACCTGCTGCCCCTGATTATTTTATTATTGCCGCACCTCAGTATTTTCTCCGTTTCCCTTCCTAAGGATGGACTTTGAAAGGACTTCTTGAGCCGCCCTTTCTGATAATGCTTCAATGAACAGTAGGTGGATCAACTGAAAGGCAATAGAAGGCATTTCTCAGAGCCTACACAGGTCTTTTTTTTGCTATTTCTTAAGGACATTGCCAAATTTCTGGCTGATAGTATTTCTGCACCAAAAAGGTGATTCACAAAGAGCTCTTTTAATGCCTGTCAAATTGTATTATCTTTGGCATTTTTCATAAATTCAGCTCAAGAAATGGGAACAAATTGAGTGATTTTTGTGACAGGCTGCTGGTAACAAAGTGCCCACAGTTTAGAACGGGTTCTTTGCTAAGTTGTTGGTTTTGTGGAGACACAACACTGGTTCATCCCTTGAATTAGGTACCTTTTTGAGGCCCAAATGATTCATATGTCAGTGATGATTCATACTCAACAAAGAAACAACAAGAACAAAAAATAGGGACACAGAGACCCTGAAGTCCTGTGGACATTCATAGTTGCAGTAATCTGATGGAAAGCCCTGGAATATGATAGCAACAGCATGGAGGACAGTTAAGATGGCAGAAAAGAGAATTCTGTGCAATAAAAGTCAACATTCGCTATTTGGGGGCCGTTAGTGACAAAGTTCTTTAAAGGTGATTTTTAAATCAGCTGACATTCCAAAGGGATTCAAGCTGAATCACAGTGCATTCATATTCAAGATATTGTTACCAATAATCACAAGAACCTAGAATTCCTTAACAGTTTTACTGCAATGAATCAAAAAAGTGTGGAAATTTGTTATTTTTACCCTTTCGGGGGCCCTGCGGGGTCCCCAAATTTACATCTTACTGCACCTACAGAGCATGAATATGTTTGCTTGTTTTTTGTTTTGGTATGTTTGTTTAATTCTCAATAAAATTGCAGCAAAACTACCACTACCATTCATAATGAATTTGAATAGTCAGCGACTCCTAGATCACCTGATTAATTTCTTGCGTGAAGGTTAAAAAAAATTCCCAAAAAATTGAAGGTCTGGAGACCTGCCAACAAGTCCAAATCATATTTGATTTAAGATGACATAGCACCAGGATACAGAATCCATTAGTCTCTGTTTCAACTTGTCAAAAATGCAGACTTCAAAAATATGAATTGTGCTGCTACACCAGGTAAAACCAGAGCGTCTCCTGTATATTGTCCTGTGTGATGTGTTTGGTGCAGGAAACAGTCAAAGTGGGATATCCACTCGCAAAAAGCAAATGTGAGCAAACAAATCAAAAAACGTTCCCTTTCCTGTTGGTGGAAAAATGCACCACATTAAGCAATCCAAAAATTATATGGCATGTGCATTTGGTTGCTTAGGAACAGGTGTAAGATGTCAGTATGATGTGGCAAATAGCGAGTTTTGAGATTTGAGAGATTTTAGCATGTCTGGAGTGTATGGTTAGTGTGCAGTGAGGTGTGTTTAGTGTGTTTTGTGTTTAGCTAGCATGGACAAGGCGCATGCTAGCTATAAAGGCACCAAAGGCAGATGCAAGTGTAAACGCTGTCTCCAGGTGTGCAACAGGAGTGACACACCTGGAAGCGTCAGGCCTGTGACGTGCCCTTCTGTCTTGTGGTCGGCAGTTTTCTTTCGTTTGTTTTTTAGAGTGGCATAAATAATTGGTGTGGCATGTTATTGTGACACCTGATTGTTCTGCAAATAGTTGTAGAAAAACACCTGAGGCATTACCTGCACTGAAAACAGTTCAACATGGAGAAACTCCATCTTTTTAAATCCTGGGAAACTGAGCGCAGACATCAGGACCTGTGTGTTTTCTTGGTGATTCAGAGTTTGCAGAGCGGCGCTGAAACCGTCTGCCGGTGTCGGGTTTGTCGTGCCCGGCACCACTTCTTCTAGTTTTACATATAACATAGATTCCGTTGTGAACGAGACGGTGCACTGCTCAGTTGTGGCTTTGCTGTGCATATGTAAAATACTGGCTCACTGAATAAAGATTGATGTTTTGTTTTGAATCATGTTTCTTTTATCGCTTCACAAATCTAAAGCTGCATCTTCAGCCATGTGTGCATCCATAAAAAAAACACTTTCTTACTCAAGTGTCAGGACTTCTCATGTCACTGTCAGCCTGTCACAGGGTCTGTCCCTTGGGGCTTTTAGATGTTGTTTGTCTGGCCATAACTTGACCCAAGAATGGATGCACAGACTCGCACTCACAGCATGAACAAGCAGTGCCACAGAATATCAAAAACTTATTGTAATGTATTCAACAGCTGGGCAAACACAGCTCTAATTCTCTAATCTCTGGTGCACGAAGAGCAGCCGCTAAACAATATTTAGCCCATTAACGAAATGGACTACATTAGCTAAACTCCTTAGATGCTATTATCTGAGCAAATCCACACAAGTGTAAAAAAGGGGGATCAGGATGTGCCTCATATTTACTGTCTAACATCTGCATGTGTATCAGTTATCAAGCTGTTGACAATCACTAATTTAATCACCAGTTTGTGGTTTTTAGTCAAATGTATATTGATCTGAAATGAACCATTTCCTCCTTTTTTCTTTAAGCTTGCTGCTTCCTTTTGTTTGTCACTCTTTCATTTTGAGAATCACTTTTCTTGTGCATGTTGCTCTAGTTATTTAATATGCATTAGTATTCTCATGCACTGGCATGTCTATTTTTTCTGTTGTTCTTTAAGTTTTTTTGGTTTATGGACATGCCGATCATTATTGTTCACTTTGATGGTGGCTTGATGGTGCAGTGATGTCATTAGCAATAATGATGTACTACGAATGTGTCCTGATCTGATGTTTCACTTCAGGAGGAAGCAAAGAAGGAACTAAATGCAAACAAAAAGGAGCAGAGAGGAACACAAGTGTTCTTTAATTATGGTAACAAAGAGAAATATGGCAACAAATCCAATCCAGTGACACACCCAGCAATTAGGAGATGAGTTCAGGAAATAAAAATCCAAAATGTAAACATAAGAGTTAATCAATTAGGTGACCAAGAGCTCAGGAAATAAAGCTGAGACAGATTCACAGAACTGACAGAGATTTGACAGGAAATGAGCCACAAGTGGAAATGATTAGGGTAAAGGGAGTACCAACCAAAATAAACTGATTACCAAAATAAAGCATGAGGTGACTTCAGACTGAAACAAACACAACGATTAATCCTGACAGGGCGAACAAGGCAGAAGGGAAAAGAATCATTGGAAGCACAAGGAGGACTCAGACCATAGAGACATGGCAGTGATCACATGTCGGAAGACCAGTAACATCAAACAGTAATTCTTAAAATCATGCTCAAACAACCATCAAAAGCTATAGAATTGTTCTGCCAAAACATAAGCATCCATTTCTTCCACTCATCCGATTCATGGTCATTGTGAGGCTGCAGCCTATCACAGCTCACATGATACACACTGGACAGGTCATCAGTCTGTTGCAGGGCTAACACAGACAGACAGACATCCATTTGCACTCACAGTCACACCCAGGGGCAATTTAGCATCACCAATTAACCTAACCCAACTAACTGCATGTCTTTGGACTGTGGGAGGAAGCTGGAGTACCCACTGAGAACCCAGAGAGCTTCCTTAATGTGTTCTGCCAAACCTCCACACAAAGTAAGTGTTTATTTATTTTTTATCCTGAGCCCACGAGTACATTCTGCCTCTTAGTCTAACTACACTCCTTTTTTTTACCTTCAAAACACAATCATCTCCTATAACCAGCACTTCTCAGCTTGGCTGCACTGTGTTTCGTAGGTTCAGAGGCCAATTACACTGTTTGGAAACTCTTTTTCAGCACGCTGCTCAGCATTATTTGACTTTCACTCTTTCTTTCTATCAGTCAACCACTCTTTACCTCCCTCTTTTGCACACACTTTCACATCACTCAGGTACCCTTGGGCCAGCTGTTGAGTCTGCCTATGAATCCAGCCATGCTATTGCTCTCTCTGGATCCAAAGGGAAACTTAATGAATAATGAACAGAGCAGTGAAATGGGAGAGTGGTGGTGGAGGATGAGTACAGGAGTGTGTGTGTGGGGGGGAGGCCCTTCAAGACCAGGATACAGAGGAGAGATTGAGGGAGGGCAACTTGTTAGTGTTCACCCATCAATTAGGCCGCAGAGAAGACACGAAGAGAATGGAGGCTGATGCGTCATGGACACGGGGATGGGGGAGGGGGGACAGGCAGAGGGTGGAGGTTTGTAAACCAAAGAGTGTGCTTGTTGAGGAGACAGATTAGGCATCAGAGACGAGGAGGAGAGCAGCGAGATGAGAGTCAGAAGGAAGTGGACATGGAGAGACAGGGGTCTCGAAGGCATCGGCGGTTCGTCAGCACACTGCCTCCAGCTTCATCTATCATCCAAGGCTAGTTCTTCCTGCCAAGACAACTGTGTTTCTGGTCTGCATCCAGAGTTGGCACACGGCTTCAAAACATTCGAAAATGGATGTGCTCAGTATATTAAACAAAGTAATGCCTCTGCTTGAAACTGCAGGCAGGTGTTTTCAGTCTTAGCACTAAAAAAAAAAATCGTGCTTCATGAGGATCCGACTTCTCCGTTGCTGCCAGATGTTCAGGCTGTATTTTACACTTTCACAGGCACTGCTGCAGTGCAGGTAGCTGCTTTAAATCATAATCCTGCTGTTGCTGCTGCTCTATCATATAGTTTAGCCATTGTCCTAAAATTACAGCTGCTTGTGTCTCTAAGAAAACAAATACAAAAGGCAGCTTAGTGAGTTGCAAAAAATTGACCCAATTACTGTAAGATGGAGAATTCTAAATTACATTTATATCTGCTAGCAACGGTGAGTCGCACTATCGATACAGGTAGTCAGCTCCGTCTCCCACAGCTTAAATATTTATATGCAACTAATGCTGCAGGAGAAGCATTTAAAAAAAACCTTTGACTCTGCTGTGTAATATATGATATTAATCTAAGTAGTTTTTTCTGGATTAGGTTTGTGAAAGATTCAGTTGCAATATTAATCAGCTGATCTCAGTGCTAAGCTACATTCCCCTCCAAACGTATTGGAGCAGTGAGGCCAATGACTTTATTTTTGCTGTAGACTGAAAACATTTGGGTTTGACATAAAAAACACAGAAGGAAAGATGCAACCAAACTGACTGGGAGATCATGCAGCATGAAAATGACCCAAAACACGCTGCCAAAACTACACTGGAGTTTATCAGGGGAGGAGGTGGAGCATGCTACCTGCTAAAGGGAGGTACCAAAGGGACTGTAGTGAAAGCCTGGAAAAACACCACAAAGATTGAATGCAAAAGTTTAGCGATGCTGTCGATGCTGTTATTAAGGATCTGCAGCTGAATATGGAGTTTGATGTATTTCGTGTTTGTCTGTTCTGAAACTTTGGCTCACAGGAAAATTGGGCGGGTTCACAGAAAAGGTGCCGTCTTCCAAACTCTGTATGATTCAGATGTAAATACCTGGAAATAAAAGCTGAGATATTCTTTTGTCTCACATTGATGTTTTTTTTTTTTTATGTCAAACCCAAATGTTTTCAGTCTACCTCTTTGTCCCGATACTTCCTGCTGCAGAGTGTAACTCCTTTCCTCCTCCTCGTTTTAGATTTCTGTGAATGAAGTCAAATTAATTCACAATAATACGAAAGGTCGGGAGTACAACAATGGTCCTTCAAGGCATTTTGATAAATTAATATAGCTCACAATCTGGAACAGGAGAGTTTATGTATATTTATGAATCTCCGTTCTTGGAGGCTGCACCTCGAGAAGAAGCAGACAGACGGCAGCATAATGCTCAGGGTTCACCTCTGGGTCTGACAGCCTGTTATTGAACATATCAGCAGGTTACACACATGAAAGCAGCACTTGTAATTAACATTTACACGATGCGCAGCCCTTTCTCAGTTTTATTAATCCTTTTCATGAATGGTGGGATGGTGCATCACAGGGAATTATGGGATGGAATTATTTCTTCTGCTAAAGGAAGTAATAACGGATGGTGTGCAGCACCTTTCCTGAGCATTTACAGAATCTTTTAAAGGTCTTATCATGGATGCTGTGCAGACACGTCTTGGTCACTTCTTTGCAGGAGCAAAACTGACTATTCAAACCCCCCCCCCGGAGTCTCCCCGGCTCTTATTTCAGGTTTTTTCCCCCCTCATTTCTGATGGCTTATACTCCTCTAATTGTTTTCACCTGCTGATTAATTTTTTTCCACCTGTGCTCTCTTCATTTTCTTGTATTCAGTCTGTCACGTATGAGCATCCTATAATCTTGTACGTTTCCATGCCTACCTGTTTAATTGTTGGACATTGTTACATTTTTAAATGTTGTTTTTTTAAAGCTGTTAAAGCCT
>VOQJ01038862.1:0-11573 GCA_015052665.1 Apistogramma diplotaenia | reverse complement strand
CCTTTAAACCCCCACCAAAAAAGGGACCCTGCCATGTGGAGCCCCCCCCCCCCCATTACTCTGACAGCTGTGATAGGCTCCAACCCTCTCTTTGACTCTGAATTAGATAAGTGGAAGAAAATAGATGGAAAAACAATAGAGTGCCCATCATTGATATTCAAAGACAATCATGACCATCTGACAAGCAGCACTATGTACAAGTCTTTGGGTGTGTGCACAAACACTGTGATACCGGAGACACAAAATTAACTGCTTTCTGATCTTCAGCCTGCCATGTCTTTATCAAACCACAAACACATGAACTATAACAGAAACAAAGTGGGCGAGCTGGCTTTGCTGA
This sequence comes from Apistogramma diplotaenia, assembly GCA_015052665.1. Classification (NCBI taxonomy): domain Eukaryota; kingdom Metazoa; phylum Chordata; class Actinopteri; order Cichliformes; family Cichlidae; genus Apistogramma; species Apistogramma diplotaenia. The sequence continues at coordinate 11,233 of VOQJ01038862.1, read as the reverse complement.
CTTCTAACCATGAGCTGTGTTTGTTAAGCACAATATTATCAAAAGTCATAAGGCCACAGATTCAAATTATGTAAGACACATTTCTCCGCAGAACAAACACTATCTCAAGCCAGCACGCAGTTACACCATTAAGGAGGAAAAATATGTTTTATGCATTTTAGGTATCACACTGTCAAGTTAAAACTTCAGTTTATTCAGAAAATCGTATTCAAACTAAAGCAATAACCCTCTGTCTTTATTCAGTGTAGGTAAATTAGCATTTTAGGTAAAATTCTGGATCCAAGAAGACATAATGCAGAAAGATGATCATAATCGGGCATGCTGTAAATCTCCTACAGAGAAAGAATAGTTTTCTCATTCAGTCATGGCTGCTTTGAGACATTACACTATCTTCTCCTTTGAGAATAAAGCTCCATAATCTTGGAGCAACACGATGGTCTCCCACTGAGAAGTGAGGCTGTTCGCAAAATTTTGCAAGTGTCTCGATCTGTATGCAGGTCTTGTTTCAGCTTCTTTTCTCCAACAGTGTGTTCCACAGTAGGAACTCATTATGTTCTATAACGCCAAAGTAGAAATTAAATTCAGATAGCATGTGTGTGGAAATCAGCTGTTAGCTCTAAGTTAGGTGTTTCTGGGAAAATGTTAATATTGTTAAAATTTTAGTTATCTATTTAAGAATACATATATATATGTGTGTGTGTGTACCAGATTTATATCCAGGGCCAGGTCTTGGTGGCTGCAGCTTAAGCAGTGTAGTCCAGGTCTCTCTATCCCCCGTCAGCTTATGTGGGGGAACACTGAGGTGCTTTCAGGCCAGCCGAGAGATATAATCCATCTCCAGCCTGTCCTGGGTCTACCTCCTCCTGGTACCACCTCAACTGGCTCCTTTCAGTGGCTGTACTCTGAGCCCCTTCCCCATGACTGCACTCTTCACCCTGTCTCTGAGGGAGAGGCCAGCCATCCTTCGGAGGAATCTGATTCGGTCACTACCCAAAGCCCATAGGTGAGGGTAGGTAATAGACTGACTGGTCCATCTACAGCTTCTCTTGCACACTCGGCTCTCTTCACTGTGATGTACCAGTGCAGTATCTGCTAAAGCCTCAGGCCCCACCTAGAGGTGCAGATTCTTCTGCTACTGTGAACTGCTCCAGTGTGAGCTGCATGCCACCACCTGATGAAGCCAACAGGACCACATCATCTGCAAACAGCACAGATGAGATTCTGAGGCCACCAAGGCAGAAGCATTCTGCCACTTGGCTACGCCTAGAAATCCTGTCCATAAAAATTTGAATTTGTGACAAAGGGCAGCCCTGGCATCCATTTTTTATGATTGAGGGGAAATGGTTTCATAAATGGTTCTCCAAGTTCTTTTTTGAATTTAAATAAAATACATGACAGCCTGGCTCCTTATAATAAAAAATATAAAGATAAGCTTATTTACTGCTAATTGAATCAGCTTCAAACTTTCTTTTATAGTCTCTGAGAAAATGATCATCCAGGCGTAGACGAGACTAGCTGAAGCAAAAACGCAAAAACGACAAGCCTGCTGTGTTTTTGTTCTGATGAAACCCACAAACAACTTCCTCCTTCTCCTGCTTGTGGGAAAAATCATTATCTAATGAGACCAATGTTTGGGGAAGCTGGAAATAGCTCAATGAATATTTTAATAATTTAAAACCACTTGCACCAACAGCTATTAGTAAGAGCTACTTGCAGAGTGATTCAAGAAAAGAAAAAAAAAGTGGTGGGGTGCGGGTTGTGCAGTTGGGAGTTAAGCAGTCTCACACACAGTTGATTTCCTTAGCACTAATCTTTGAGAGACGGATCCGGGATTAGAGAATCAGGAGCATATCACCAGGTAATCCAGCTTGTGTCTCAATGGCAGAGGTCAAGCAAGTTGGCGCCTACTGCTAAATATGGCCTCCAGCCGGTGTGCTGCAGGGAGGCAGGAAGAATCCAGTGAGATAAGCTTCTCACCTACTCTAACAAGCTGTGTTTGTAGGTCAAGTCACTGAGTTATGAATAACCTGAAAGTGTGCATGCTGCTTTTTAGTCCTTTACATCACCAACAAACCCATGGAAACTCCTTAAACTGAAACATAGGTGTTTAAACTGAACATTTAAAGCGTGTAAGTAATGAAAGCAGCGAGGTCTTTTACACTGGAGGCTTTCCACAGAGTGAATCCAGGATAGAGGAATCACATAATCTTTAATTTGAACTCCCATGCCTGTTGCCATTACACCTTGCCTGATCAATACTGTCCACCCATAACAGCCCTCGAGCATCGTGATGCAGCACAGAAGCTGGATTTCAGGCTGACCTGTGGAGGCAGAGGCAGCTACACTCCCAGGTTAATATAGAAGTTGAAATCAATCTTTAGTTCTGGCCACATCCACAGCTTTGAAAGAGCCTTCTGCATGCAAATCTTCTACAATTTTGACACGAATGACGAGGCAAGTGATGGAGATCTATTTTAGAGTAAGCAATATGTGAAAAGGAACAAAATATAATAATGAAGCATTAAGGGTCACCAAGCAGAGCATCTATTTCCTTTCCATGTTTAAATTAAAAGTCCTACAATTAAAGTTTCATCATAGAAAATGTTAAAGATCGACACTTTAAATCCAAAATGTACAAAAACAAATTTAATTTGCATAACAAGTATAATTATCTTCCCATTATTCATTTCTAGCACGTTATTTTTTAAATAAACCTCTTCTTGCACTACAAGAACCAACACATCATCCTATTTCACTAACCTCTGACTTTAATTAAAGGCAAACTGTCCAGCAAACCTAAGAGGCCAGAAGAAATCCCCGTCTACCAACTCCAAATTCCACAGCCAGAAATTACATCCAAATTAGAGATTTGTCGAGTAATCACAGACCACTCCATCACTCTCACCCCAAACAATGCCAGTGAGAGGTAGCTGCTGAGCAGAGTCATTTTGAGTCCAGCGTGCTAATACAGCCTCTGCAATACAAGGGCAACATCTTAATCTCTTACCTCATTAAGCTGTATAATGTGCAATAAAATTTTCATTCCAGGCACAAGAGAGGAGAGTTTAGACTCCAGAGTCCAGCGTTATTGCCAGTCACAGTGATGGCAAAGTCCCACACGGGCAGCAGCAGGTGTGAAAGTCAACGCACTGCATGTGCAACACACTTTCATCCTGCTTTAAGTTAATAGCTGCTTGATCCGTTGTTATCAACTTAGGGATATGAGCACATACAGAGACTGTTATTGCATGAATTATTTGTGAGAAAAAAAATCATTCATTTTTTAAATTCATTTATTCATTGTTATGAACCTTACCTTTAAAATGCCATGAATTCAGTTCCTCCAAATAAATAAATAATGCTGGGACACAAAAAGGGGTGTAATCATCTGGTTAAAGGACAGACTGTCTGCAATTTCTCTGACCAGCTCGGAGCATAAAAACATTAAAAAGAAAAGAAAAATGAAAGCATTGCAGCAATAATGACCATGAACCAAATACTTTTCTGGAAAAACCGAAGCCAATCTGGAAAATATAGCTAGTAGATTTTAGGGTATAGTAATATTCTGCTTCTGCAGCAAGGAGGTCTTTTAAAAAGTGTTACCACACACAATGAGTACATTTACTTTAGACACTTCAAACATTTTGAATGCACAACCTTAATTAAGCATGTTTACTTTGAAAAACAATCATCCAACATGAGATTATATTTAAAATATTGTGCAGCTCCATTTTTTACACAATAACTCTGAAACAGACGACACAGGGCTGCGTGTAACCCTGAAAATGGGCTTTTCTGAGCCATTTTATTTTCTGCACCCACCCTGCTTTGCTCTTGGTCCCCCCGGTGACATCGCTTTGAAAAAAATCCTGGAAACGCCCCTGTGTGGGGGCCGGAGAGTATGCCTGAGAGATGCAGATTACACAAATAGACAGGTGACCACATAGTCACTCATCTGCACCTGCAGCCTATTTAGAATCACCAGGTAACATGTAGATGGACGGCAGGAGAAAAGCCACACAAAAATCACAACACCTCATTCAAACGTCTCGCTGTGCAGACAAATTACTTTCTATTAAGAAACTCTGACAGCACATGTCAGTGAATATTTAAACTTTTTTTCTTCTGTAATGAGATACCATCAAACTGCACTCCTGCTTCAGTGACACAATAACAATTGGTCCTGAGATATAGAATCCCTTGTCAAATATAATGGATTAGGACACAAATGGGCCATCTCATCGATCCAGTCTCAAGGGTGCTTTAAATTGTTTCTCTACCACTTTAACACTATGGCAGTAAAAGCAAAAGAGACTTCATTCACCATGCTTATTAGTGAAACATCCCTTATACAGCCCAGCAATGGTAATTAACAAACTAGATTTTAAATCGCAGGGGGACTGTTTAGGATACTCCAGACAGCCCTTAGTCCAGACGCCTTAGATTTTTCCCGCCTGCAACGCCAGCACTCTCTCCGGGGCTTTGCCCGCTCCAGAAATTTCTGTAGGAATGCCTATGCTTCTGCTCTGTCAGTCCCAGTGATCTTCAGGAGGAATGGCCCCGAAGAGATAAGGCAGTCGCACAATGAGCATGTCCACCTGGAAAGGCGAGATTCTCCATCACGGGGCCCAGGGTTACCGAGGTGTCAGTAGCTCTCCCACTGTGCTTCAGTGAAGAACTGCCATATTCTCAGCGGCCCTTGGCAGATACCGAAGACCTCCTGGCACAGTTATTGCCACTGACTGCACTGTTTGATTTGATTCTAAAGTGAGAATCCAAAATTAAAGCTGCACTAAGCAGGAATGTTACATAAAAAGGACAGAGTGTCCTTAGGTGGGCGGCACTCGAAATGAGGCTCAGGAGAGGAGCAGCACGAGCACTTTTTAACGTTCTGTATCTGGACCTGCTGTTTGTGGTCAAAGCACTGCTGCCTACAGGCGATGCAAGCAACAGCAAGCAAAATCAGATGTAGATTTGTCAGTGTGTCTCATCAGGAGGCAAGACAGTTGATTTACATGGTTGGAAGAATGCTATATCTCTTCAGCAATTCAAAAAAAAAAATCCTATAGTAAACCCAACCAAGCACAGGGTATTGTGTCACTATGATGTTTTAATAAACATCTTTGTTCAAGCGTGTTGAAATTTTAAATTGCAGGAAATTACAGGAAAAGAGCATCTTGAATCATAACTGAGGTCACCGAGCTCTGAACATTGGTATATAAATAAAATAAAAAAACAACAATAACATAGCTAGTCTGCGGTGCTTTGATTATGTCAACAACCCAGACAGGCAGCTGAATGAGTCAAGGCATGCAGACGTAAGTGGAGAAAAAGTAGAGGAAGCACAAAGGGGAAAGACTCAGGTATAACATAAGCAAAGCGGTGGGGTTGCAGACTGTATTGTGGCTCACTGATTGCAACATTTATGATGTTAAATAATTTCTGATCCAAATCCCTGCTATCCAGCTGCTGTAGAAATACCTCAAATTAAAACTGGACTACGTTTTTTGGTTCTACGTTTTTAAAAAAGCCTGTGCTTTAGTCCTAAAGTGACTGAACACTCACATGTTGTGTCAGAGTTTACTAAACGTGAATGATTAGGTCTGCGAGTTATGTGATTGAGCCATAAGGTGCAAAATCCTTTAAAGGCAGCAAAGGCGAAATCATAAAGTGTGGCTGTGACCGAGCGTTTGCCTTCCCTTGGAAACAAAAGTGCACTGAACCTTAATAAAATCCTGGTGTCAGGAACAAACCACAGGCGCACTGAAAATGAAAGAGTGAAACACAAACTTGGCTAAATGGCTTCAACTGATAAGATTTTGCTTTACCCCCCCCCCCAACCCCCTTTTGTTGGCAAACTGACATTCAAGCTGACATTTAACACTTTTCATTTCTTTACTGTGACAGGTCTCTGCTCAGCATCTGTAAACTCACCAGATTGGAAAAAAAAAGTTTCTGCTAATGTGCTAAAATGTTTCGCTCCAGACAGATGAGAGACAGAAGATGAGATACCAAGCAAGCATTAATGGTTGTTTGATATAAATCCTTTATTTATGTAGTTTTTGAATGTATTGGTTCAACATGAGACTGGAGCCAGGGAGAACTTTGGCCCTCCATCAGTGTATAAATGGGCCATCCAGATATTAGCTTCTAAAGTTACAGTTGAACTTTAATTGGTGAAAAAGGAAGCTGGCACCTTTTTGTCAGTGTTTCAAGTCTTTGTACTTTCTGAACTTGCTCCCTCAGAAAAGAATGAACCAATAAATGAATAAAACCAATAACACCAGTCAAAACTGCCTGAATCCCTAAACCTTTGTGTTTTTACTACACAGCTGTATGCATGTGTTTGACTACTTATCAACTGATTTCTATGCATGCAGAAACACATCAATAAATAAACCATATTGCCAATATATATTATACATCCATCCTCTTCTACTTATCCTGTTCAGGCTCATGGGGGGCTGGAGCCCATCATAGCTGACATACAGGCAGGGTGCACCCTGTACAGGTCGCCAGCCTGTCACAGGGCCAACACAGAGAGACAAACAACCAGTCACAGTCACATTCACACCTATGGGCAATTTAGAGTGACCAATTAACCTAACCTCTTTGGACTGTGGGAGGGACCCGGAGTACCCGGTGAGGAGATCACTCACTGTGACATCTACCAGAACTGCTGTAAACCATTTGGCTGCTCTGGTGACGTGTGGTTCTTTAGTCCACGTAGGGAAGAAACGAGCCCAAAGGTGATTGGTCTGCATCAGGTCACAGGGGATATGCAGATTAGGAGGGGTCAAAGGCAAATAGGCAGCGTTAGGATTTCCCGGTCATAAAATGATGCGCCTGCTCTTTGTTTCTCTCTGCTTCCTGCTTCTCATCTTTTTTCTTCTGTTTTGTGTAACTAATACATCTAATAAACAGCCTGCACTAGAACCTGCTCATCCCATGATTGTTTGTTTGAGTCTTTGGCCAAAAGGAGCATGGAGACACCTGAAACAGTACAATGAATTTGTAATGTTGTTATACTGAAAGTGTTGTTGCCGTTGGTTGCTTCAAAGACTGGACAAAGTTTGTGATTGTGCAATAAAATAATAAGATATTAAGACAGACTCGTGTTTGCTATGAGTTTGCACCTGAATTGCAAATCAAAAAAAAATGCAACTCTCTTGCTTTCTACATGCACAGAAATTTGCATTTACTATTTATATTCAGAGTGCAGACAAACCTCATAGCTGTTAGACAGAAATTCAGAATGTCCTCCACAAATAGTGACGTAGCTGCTGCACGATTTGCATTGGTCTCTGAATGTGAAAAGCAAGGAGGCTGCTGCTGTCCTATTTTTAGTCCTGTGTGACTGAGCCATTAGCTGGCACAGGTAATTCTAGTTACCCGTGTGGCAGCAGAGAATTCAGAGTTCAACATTTAGAGCAAAATTAAATAGGACATGAAAGTGTATTTTTTTTCTGCAAATCTAAAAGACAGTCTGCAGCTGCATCTGGAGCAACGTCCCTGATCATGCAAGCATCCAATTTAAGTTCATTTATTTCATGTTTGCCTGTTTAGACACAGTGGCAGTGGTGTTTCCGTGGTCCCTGTGCTTATTATGGGCAAAAACAGTTATCTTCTACTTGAGGTGTTGGCAAAAAAAGATATTTTGCCCTCAAATGTACTGTTTTGTTAACCGGTTCTTATTGTGATAAATGTATTTTTGAAACTGAATCACTATGACATTTGCCTCATCATTATAAATTAAGACAATTTTATGGCATTATCAGTCAAAATGAATACTTACAGTTTTAAAATCCCAAAATGTAATTTATCCATAACATCTTAGTTCTGGATTTCTGAATCCAAAAATTCATAAATTATCAGCAGATAGTAAAACTAAGCCACTAAAATAACATAATAACACATTTGGCTTGTTTCTCATTCAAGCTCATCATCAGCTGCACATCTATACATCAGACTAGAAAGGCAAAACAGAACCTGAGTAGAAAGATTTTAAATTTGGGTCTGGATTTAATAACAAAAGCCAATATGGGTGAAATATGATCTGTGTTTCTAGTCCTTGTCAGAACTCTCGCTGCAGCATTTTGGACCAATTAAAGGCTTTTCAGGCAGTTTTTTGGACAATCTGATAATAATGAATTACAGCCTAGAAGTAACAAGTAGTTTTACAGCATCACTGCATGTTTCTGACTCTATAGATATTGTGCAAATGCAGAGTAAGAATCTGGCATGAAACCACTTTTCCAAGGTTTTCGGGCCAAATACATTAACCACAGTCATATCTGTATTTAGAAACAAGAAATTAGAGGTCAGTCACATCTTTATGTCTTTAAGATATTCCTGTAGTTTAACTAATCAGTGTGTGTCATCTAGCTTCATGGACAGATAGAGTTGGGTGTCATCTGCATAGCAATGAAAACATATGCCATGCCTTCTAATAATACTGCCAAAGAGAAGCATGTAAACAGAACCTGTGCTTGCAGAAGGAACTCTATAACTGACCTCAATATGTGAAGAAGATTTCTCATTTACATGAAGAAATTATTCACTCACCTATCCGTCTCATTGATTTCAGGTATTCCAATCACTTCCCTGGCCACAGGTGTATAAAAGCAAGCACCTCAGTGAATTTCAGCATGTTACTGTTATGGTCTGGGGTTGTTGTTCAGGAGTTGGTTTGGGGATGGCTCCTATCTCTTCCAATATGACTGTGCACCAGTGTGCAAAGCAAGGCCCTTAAAGACATGGATGAGTGAGTTTGGTGTGGAAGAACTTGGCTGGTCTGCAGAGAGACCTTACCACAACTTGCTAGAACACCTTTGGGATTAATTAGAGTGGTGACTGAGAGCCAGGCCTTCTGGTCCAGTGTCAGACCTCCCAAATGGTCAAAAATTCCCATAAACACTCCTAAACCTTGTGAAAACCCTTCCAATAAAAGTTGAAGCTGTTATAGCTGCAGAGTGTGGGCCAACATCATATTGAATCACATGGGATTTCAGTCAAGGTCATATGTGCGTGAAGGCAGATGTACAGTTGTTTGAATTTTTGAGATTAAAGGCTGAAGTTGGGCCTATACGTAGTTTACATTTAAAGCTGAGATAATTCCCCCATACTGTAGCTGTACTGTCTACTGTACTGTCTAACTGCACTTGATTGAGTGTTATGAATCAAGGCGGTGACGTGAAAAATATATTATTAAAACTGTTTAGACAGTGAACTATATTTTAATCACAAATATTAATTTTTTCAGGACACCATAAAAAATAAGCGAATATTGAATCACTAATAACCTGAAGCTCTTGTCTGAAGTTGTGGCCAAGAAATTTGGGAGCAGTTGCCATCCTTCTCTCTGGTCAGAGAAGCTGGAGTTGGAGAAAAAACAAAAACACTGTTGCCTACGTCTTAAATCACACCAGATGGCTCAAGATGCGACACAAGAAGTAGGTAATCTGGATTTATGACCTTGGACATGTGCTGAGTGCAGGGGCATCTGTTGTGATGAAAATGGCAGCTATTTTAATGAAAGCAGGAACTATATACTTAGATCTTAAGGAGAGGAAGCTGTAAAATTACAGCACATTACACCGAGGTTGCTCCTGAAATAGCCCTGTGCTTGGCCTTGTAGTCACAGATTAGCTTTGAATCATACTCAGAAGTTGATGATGTTTCTCTGACACTTTAAAAACATTTAAGCACTGAAAAATGCAAGATGACAACAAAAATCATCACCATCACCTCCATCATAATCGTTGTCTTTATTCACCTGGCAGAGCTGCTGCCTGGTGTTGCATGTCTCACACCTGCAAGTTTCATTAAGGTATTACTCCTTCACTGGTACCTGGGCACGATTAAACAACTGCCAGGTGTTGTTACCGGAGAAACAAATGTGTTCTGTTCAGTCTGCAAAACAAATGACATTTCTTCGATTAAAAAAAAAAAGCAAAACATCCACGTTCCCTTTCTTTCTTTTGTTTTAAGAAAAATAAAATTTCTGCCCATGCACATATGTTTCGTAGAAATGATTATCACAAACAAAATGCTGCCAAAAAAGCCAGAATATCCAGCACTATTGATTGCTTCAATGACTCAGATTTTATTGTAATTTTCTTGTTTTAAGGGTGATTTCAAGTAATGACAGACAGTCTGCTTAAATAACAGCTTCAGCTGCTGCTGCCAAGGAGATCAACTACTTTGTCTACATCACATAAGTGCTAGTCACACTTTTCTTTTGCTACACAACATGCCAAAACTCTTAACGAAGAGTAACTATACCAGGGTGACGACAACAAAGCTGCATGTACACCATTAATAAGCGCCACTTCACTCCTATATGAGCTCTTTTTTTTAATGATGGTAATGTTGCTTTGACACAAAAAAGGCTAATAAGTTAGGCAGCACTTTTAATTCCACATGGCTGGGACTGGGAATTCTAATTTTGTCCATTTGAATTGTGTTTTAAGCTTAAGCTTTATGACTAATTGGTTGTTAAACAAGTTGAACATAAACAGATTCAGTTGTTTTCCTGCCCCCTCATCAAGGGAAGCGACAAATGCAAACAACATCATCCATGTGATTTGCGATTGTTTGATTCAGAATGGGGTGCCTCAATCAGAACAAATCCTCATTAGTGATCTGAGCTGTCAGCTCCAACAAACTCATTTCCCACATTAACTTGTACAACAGTCTGTTAAGACACAACTGACAGGTGAACAGAAAAATAGAGAATAGAATAGAATAGAATAGAATAGAATAGCCTTTATTGTCATTATACAGCTGTACAATGAAATTGGAGGGCCACTCCCATTCGGTGCATAGACTAAAATACAGAGTAAAATAAAAGGTTACAAGATATGTACATTAAAATAGTGGTGGTAATATGAGTATATACATATGGGTTGATGTTCAGATACTGCACGTTACAGAAGTGATAGATATTGTCCGGTGTAGATAATGCTGCAGTTAGTGTGTGTGAGAGTTCAGGGTGGTTATTGCTGTGGGAAAGAAGCTGTTCTTGAGTCTGTTTGTTCTGGCTTTGATGCTCCTGTAGCTCCTGCCAGAGGGCAGCAGGTCAAACAGGTCAAAGCCAGGGTGTGAGCTGTCCTTGATGATGTTCTTGGCTCTGCTGAGGCAGCGGGAGGTGTAGATGTCCATCAGGGAGGGGAGAGGGCAGCCAACGATCCTCTGTGCTGTCTTGACTACCCTCTGAAGACTCTCTGTCTGT